>ML210210.1:117029-150737 GCA_004369085.1 Coprinopsis marcescibilis
GTTGCCGAGTGAGAAAGTCGAGTGTTGGGAACTGTTCGGGGCCTTTGCGCTCCAGATCCTGTTCCATATTCCCCCGATTTGCCACCTCTTGGCTCGAGCAGACGAGCGGCTGGTTTTAGGAGCCTGATGCGCCTGCACCAATCCGTTCATGACGTTGTTCGGAGATAGAAATAAATTGATCGGATTGATGGCATGACTGTGACAAGGTGTGACAATCCGAACCAAGGGTCAATCCGACCGACTAGTAGGTGATAGTACACTACTACAATACTAGTACTAGGGTTCTTTATGCTCAATACTACTGGAAATGTCGACACAACGAAAACAACTGGTTAATCTCGCTCTATTTCGAGAATAATGCTGATATAGACGTGAGTTTTCCACACGATGCATGCTTGAAATTGTTTGTGCTCACAGGGCTTGCGACAGAGTCTTAGACTTTAATGACGATACTTACATTTGAAACCTCTTCTTGCTGCTGGGCCTGGTATGGCGTCGACATTACTCCACGCAATACCATAGTCGAAGTCGAACGGGCGACGTAAGAAGAAACATAAACCTACGCAATTTCATGTCAAACCACTCCGGAACGGTGTCCTCGGCACATTCAACATCAAGTATCCGCAATTCCAGTACCCATGATAGCTTGGAGGAACTTGCGGAGGTCTTTCAAACGGAAGAACCCGAAGAAAACGAGGAAAACATTGTGTGGGTGGATTGGGAGGGGCCTAAGGATCCAGAGAATCCGCGACAGTACGTTCTTGTGAATCCACATCTGGCTACCAGCTTCAGCTGACACCTCGCAGTTGGACCTATCGAAAGAAATGGTCCGCTACTATCATTGTGTCTCTCTTCACATTCATCAGCCCCGTATCATCTTCGATGATAGCCCCTGCTAGCCCAAACGTCGCAGCTCAATTTGGGATAACAAGCTCAATGCTGATCGCGATGACCACCTCGGTTTTCATCTTGGGGTATGGTAAGTCATTCCTTTTATTTCCTTTGCCCCGGCATTTCTCACACACATCTCTAGCGGTGGGACCTTTGGTAGGTTGTCCTTGACTCTTGTCCTGACCGCTCTTATACGATTACAGTTCCTCGCCCCTTTGAGCGAGATTTTCGGACGCACACGGGTCCTGCAGCTAGCGAACCTCTTCTATCTCGGTAAGCTCATCTTGACCCATCCCCTCCTCGGTTTCTTAAGCCCTAATGTAGCCTGGAACATCGGCTGTTCGTTCTCTCAAAACAAGAATCAGCTGATTTTTTTTCGACTGTTGTCTGGCCTAGGCGGAAGTGCACCCCTAGCGGTGAGTCTTCCTGCGTGTGTGTCTCCAATGCATCTGATAAGCCCGTAGGTCGGTGGTGGAGTTCTGGGAGACATGTTCGTTCCCGAAGAAAGAGGCAGGGCTATTGCTGTCTTCTCCCTTGCACCCCTGCTCGGGCCCGTTGTAGGGCCAGTTTGTGGCGGTTGGATAGCTGAGCGGTCAACCTGGCGGTGGGTGGTATGTCGATCTTCACGCAGCTCATGAATCTTTGATGAATTTGGCACTCACCGAGCTGTTCAGTTCTGGTCTACCAGCATCGTTGACGTCTTCATTCAAGCATCTGGATTGATATGGTTAAAAGAAAGTAAGTAAAAGTTTTCGGATGTATATCTGCTAATCCTCACCGCGATACAGCATTTGCGCCATACCTTCTAAACCGAAAAGCAACGCACTTGCAGAAAGCTCAAGATGCTGAAAAAGGCGAAACCCGGAGGTATATCAGCATCTACGATAGAGGAAATGCTCGCAGGTATATTGTATTCCCTCAAAACATGTAGTCTTCAACTGAATGGGCATGTGTCAGCTGGAAGAAAATCTTTGCGCACGCTCTATCTCGACCCTTCCTCCTTTTCCGATACGAGTTTATTGTACAGCTCCTTGGCGTTTATATGGCATTCATCTATGGAATATTCTACTGTGAGTTTGTCATATGCTTTGCTGTACGCTCTCTGATCGCCATCTAATTAGTGTTCCTGACGACACTTGCCGAGATTTTCCGCATCGTATATCTACAACCACCGGGGATCGCTGGTCTCAACTACATCGCTTTGGGAGTGGGCATGTTCCTAGCTGCTCAGACCAATGCACGGGCCATGGATAAGATATATGTCCACCTGAAGCACAAGCATGGTGGAAAAGGACAGCCAGAGTTTCGGCTTCGTGTGTACTACCGCCTTTTCCACCCGTAATTCATTCTCACGTTGTGTTTCCAGCATCTATGGTGATAGGCACAATCCTTCTGCCCATCGGGCTACTGATTACGGGATGGTGTTCGGAAAAACATGCTCACTGGATTGGCACTGACATTGTACGTCTCCCACTCCATCACTCGCGAACCTTTGTCTCAAATGTCAATTTTGATAGGGCATCGCGTGTGTTGGCGCGGGCCTCGTCCTCAACTTTCAAAGCATCCAGACGTATGTGGTTGACGCTTTCACCCTCTACGCAGCTTCCGGTACATCCTCTCCGCGTGCTGTCCTTTCTTCATTCTAAAGTATATTCCAGCTCTCGCTGCGGTATCGTGCCTACGGTCACTCGCTGGCTTCGGGTTCCCTTTGTTCGCGCCTGCCATGTATCATAAACTAGGATACGGGGTAAGCGACACGATTCTCGCTGCTGTTGCCATTGTCATTGGATGCCCCGCGTGAGTTTGTTCGCCCCAAATCATTGCTCTGTTTCTCATCTCCGTTTTTCGTGTAATAGACCGTGGTTGTTCTGGAAGTACGGAAAGAGGATTAGGGAGTCGAGTAAATATGGAAGGAAGGCAGCGGGGATCGCCAATGGAGCAGGGCGCAATTTGGGCTCTCCGGTTGCAGGCAAAGGGTGATCATGTCGCTCTTCTGGGTTTCCTTGTAATTTTCTGCGGGTTTGGTTTCAGCCTCTTCGAGGTACATGGGCTATAAGGGCGAGATTTGCCTGGTCGAAGCAAGTATCGATTCATCTGTAGAAAAAGCTAGTGTACGTATTACACTTTTACAGCAAGTACACGCGACTTTTGCGTACATAGAAAGACCCGTGGAGTCTGGTGCTGTACTAAACTAAGAATAGTAAGCACTATGATATAACCACTGGAAGGATGCGTGGCCAACTTCGAGCGGGGCGACAGTAAGTTAAAGAACATACAACTTCTCCGTCCCTTGGAGTTTCGAAAATAATAATAATAACAATAACAATAAGGGGAGAAATCCTGCCGTATAGGTGGTGTGTAAGAAGTTGTTCGTTTTTTCGAACTCAATCAAAAAGTCTGTGGAGTAACAGGAATGGAAACCAAGGAGCGGTGTGCGGGCGGGCTTGATGAGAAAAGAGAGTGATAAACTCTTGTTAAGAGTGTCAAATGTCCATAAGCGTGAATGTCTGCGATTCGGTTTTGCAACTTCCAGGGAAGAGGGAGGGGGTTTGGTGCTTGGAAGAATCGTGCTGTGTCAGGGAGCAGTTCGGGCGTAGGCATCCTGATCGTCAGTAGCATATTTTTAGTCTTCGTCGAGTTCGAACTCCTAATAGGGGAATTGAGGTATCTGGACGGGAAGAGAACGAGTCTACGCACCACTTCGTACGCCGAAGGATTTCGGCGTTTGAACGCGTTCACATCAGTGACCAAGTGGAACATATCGTCCTTCGGGTTGTAGCAAACCTTTGTCTCGACTTTAACTGAAAGTAAAGGGATAACACCCATTAGCGGCCAAGGGTGGGTTACGTGAATGTTGTGACTTACTTCCGCCAGTGTTGACCCATTTGGCTGAAGAGAAGCGCTCATCAGCTGAGGATCATGAATCGATTGATCAAGGACAATAACGTACCCTCAAACCTCTTCGAGTTCTTGGTATAATGCCAAACTTGTGATTCTGAATTGGCAGAGAATCCAGAGAATGCATTTCCGACGTTCGACGGTGCGTTGTTGATGTTTGCTGTGAAATGGGATGAGGGTGTGCGCATGTGGCAAAGAGGCTTGATTTACTGTTTCGCGTTCCAGTCAGAACGGCCGAGTTTCTAGAGATCGGGCAGGTCAGTAAGTAGTCGATAAATTGACCAAGCAGGGACGAGTGCTCACCCTGAGTTAAGATTGTTGCCAGACCAGCCAAGAGTAGGGAACTCCCTCGTGTTCTTCGCGTTCTCGCGTTAGCCGATCATAGAGCCAAGAGAACTCAGGAGAAATGAGCTGACATGGAATTTGATGTTGAAAGGAGTGACAGAGGTATCGAAATCAACTTCGAGGGCCTTGGGCTTGGTGTTACAGAGGCCGAATCTGCCAAGTGAGCGCATGAGGAATTTGATACACCCGACTGATCGCGAAACCCACCCTCGTTTGTTCTTGTCCTTCGACGAGAAGTCCCCACTGACATACCCAACAAATCCTCCACCCTTCTTGTTGCACTTGAGGCGACCCTTTCCCTTGTCGTCGGGGACACTAAAGTTTCAGTGAGGAGCTCAGGAGCTGTCTACAGCACTGGAGAAAAAGTAAATGGAAGGACCTACGGCACAGGGGATGGTTTAGGAAGCGTAGTAGGATTCTTATGCTTGCCACCGTTATGTTTTCCTTGATCCTTGCCGCCTCCAGGTTGCTGCCTGTTATTCCCGCCTCCGTTGGTTCTACCTGTTTTTTAACAAAATGATGGGTCAAGGATATGAGCTGAACCAATGGAAGAGCATCTTACGCCTCAGGCCAGCAGGGGCCAAAGGGCCCAAACCAGCAGCCATGCGAGCGGCGTTGTTGGGGTAGCTAGGGGTAGGTACATTGCTGCTGCGCTTCACAAAAGTGGGAACAGCAAACGAGAAGGGAGCAAACGCAAGGAAAAGAGCGACGAAGATGCCTTTAGAATGCATCCTAAAAACAAAGGGGTGCGGACCAAGGAAAGACCAAACGGAAAGCGGATGAGGGAGAAAAAGAACGAGAGATCCAAGCCCAATTTAAGGAAATCCTGGTCAAGGCACAAAGAGGCACCATTCGAGACCATTCGCACGCAGCGACGGATGAAACCGATTCAGGCGCTCAAATTTGCCTGGACTCAATTGTAAATCGGCTCTTTTTTGTCATAGTCGCCGGGTGACCAACTTTTGTTTTTGATCGCAATCCGCGAAGCTTGGAAAGCGGGTCTCTAAAGGACACCAGGGATCTGCGGGCTGATATTTGTCGTATTACAGACATACCAGGACATAGAATCTGTTAACATCTTTATTACTAGACGCTTTCCAGGGCCCAACGGAATATATGTGGTGGTCGATATGGACAAAAATAGATGCTTTCGTCCCAAATGGGTTTCTAATAGTTCTGTCATCAGTCCCTGGTCATCATCGACCACCACCACATGGCCGCAAACACCAAGCGGTACAACAATCCCGCGGCCCGCCACAGCTCTCGCCTCCTAACACGACAAGAACATCGTTAATACCCTCGAAGAGCAATAAGAGACAGTACGCGTAAACTCTGTTCGTACAAGTATGCCAGCATCGAAACCAGAGCCAAGTTATCAGAGGCCAAAATGAACGACGAAAGGTTGACGAAAGGTGGAAAACAAACCACAATTGCCAGCTACGGGCACATCAAGGGCACGGCATCTGGGTGAGCGACCATATTTGGAATACAATTAACAATGATTAAGCGGGTACAAATGACATCCAAGTAGACTACATAGTCTGGAAAGCGCCACCGACCAGCCAGTAACTCCCCGGCCTTACCAGTGGCTAACAGCCACAAGGAGGACCCCAGGGCAGCCTGTGAGGACAAGTACAATCGAAAGGGACTACGCCCTACTGATACAACGACCGCCATGTCAGTGCCCTGTGTACGAAGAGAGGGCATTGGTTTGCCTCTCCACGTCCACAGGCCAGGCCACTTCGTGTTGCTGTAGGGAATTTATATCGAAGTGTCTCGAAGGCTGCAGCGGAAGCACCTCTCGGAGTCCCAGACAGTTCCTCGAAGCCTGCTGCCCGATGCATAGTGAATCTGGTAGCCCAATTGTCTTGTTATGGGAGAAGGCGGACGCCAAGAGGGAGGGATCCAGGAGGTGCACTGCATATCGCCCGTCGTCCTGGGCGTGAAAACGAAATTCTGCCATAATGGAGCAATGCATGTGACAGGAAGAGGTCATCCTGAAGCCTTCGCCTGACAGTTCTGGGTCAGTATGTCGAGGTCGGGCCTGGTCCGTTGTTTATTGGCGTTCGAGGTGGTATTCCTATCGATACTGAAGACGCTACCGATGGTGTCGGTGTGGTGCGGCCACCGAGCGAGAGGAAGGAGAGCGAGTCGGTATCAGGTAGTGACTGAGCGTCGAAGGTGAGACCGAGGCTTCCGTGGTGGCTTAGATCTTCCCTACGCAGCGAAGCCGAGACGTTGTCTGACATGAAGAAGCTGGTGAATTGGATGTCAGCATCTGTCCCGATAGTGGGACTTCTTAATGATCGCCCTGGGGAGGGAATTCGATGCATGTTGAGAATCACCCGGCAAACGGCGTTTGAGAGCAGGGACGTGGGCCAACTGGTAGGATGAAAGACACAGGAATAAGGTTTTGACATGTAATGTGGCGCCTGTAATGCACGTACATGAGAACGATATGCGGCTTTGAAGTCCCAGTAATCAAGGAGTATGGGACTATGAACATGAAAATGCCTGGTTGGAAAGCACGGTGAGAAGCCGAGTGAGCGGAGACGATAAAAGGACATACAAAACACAAGAGTCGACATCCACGTTCCCTCCCTAAAGACCAACTTAATTATGGGGATTTGTCGTTGGCCAGCCATAGCTTTCCGCTTCTTGAATGTAAAGAAGGTGAGCGAGAGCTGCGTTGCGAGAACTCCACATCTACATGGAGCACAGACCAGTCAGTATACCGAAATACAGGCATAAGGAAGATGCCTACGTAAAGTATAAAACCTGCCATGGCGTTTTCGCAACATCACAAATGGGCGTGAAGGGAACGATGCCGACTGTTGTTGAAGTGCATGTTGTGACGAGCGTTGCCTCTGTCAGGAGGAGCGAGGCGAAGAAGGCGCCGATCCTCGCGTTGCGGTTGTACAGGGCGTAAACTGGGGTTAATCTGGGATCAGCCTCTAAAGAGTTCGGAGGAACCGTAGACACTCGCACCTCGCAGCATGGCAACCGCATCGATCGCGAATAGGACAAAACAGGATACGAAGGTGAGACCGCTGAACCACCCTCTACAGTAATGAACTGGATGAGGAGGCGTAGCCAATGGGCCAACAAGGAGTGCTGCACAGTTCGCACTGGGTCACAGTTAGGACTCCTAGCTAGTCGAATGGTTTGAATTGGGTGACGCACGCAAGACCGCCCAGGGATATATATCTCGATATTAGATAAATGTATTTTACTCGGTTAAGTGGCCATCTAGGAAGTATACGTTCCAGTCAGTCGGCGTCCAGGTACCGTACAGAAAATAAAGCTTTGTGCTCACCTCCAGATGTACTGGACCTCATCCTCAAAGTTACGCAGATACTCGCAAATGACCAAAACGAGGGCCGCCACTGTGTCAGACAAATTTCATGTCAGCGGTCATCATCCACAACAAGAGGCCAGGAAAACCAATTTGAGGATGTTTGCTTACAGGAAGAAGCGTTGCGTGTGAAGAGGTCGAAATGGACCAGTGCTACATCCGGAGCACTTGCTGCGACCGCAGACATTCCTGGAGGGCGCTGAAGGGAGTGGGGAGGGCCGTCGGGACTGGAGGGGTCGCCAGATCCCAGAGCAACAAGACGTTCAGGTTCAACTTGTGTGGTGGCATTATATGGTGCATGGGGAGACAACGTCACATCGAAACCAAGCTGACACCCGCGCCACAGGTATTCGGTCGCCGCCATCAATCGTGATACTATAGTCAAGTAGCCTTTTCTAACAGCAGTTCTTTGGGATTATTCCCGAATTCAAATCGGAATCCCTAAACATCATACACTATTTAACTACGCATATGCGACGAGCTAGCAAGTCGTTGGTGGTTAGAATGGATGTTAATCTAGCCTTCTGTGCACAAAATTAACTTCGTCAACATGCGCCCTTCGAGACCAGCCAGAAAGATCAGCAATGCTTGAAGGTTTTCAAATTGCCGCGCCTCCCTGCGTCGACTGAAGCGTCATCGTTTGGTGCGAGTACGATACACTGCCGATAGCCACCGCGGAATTGAGCTTCTAGGCCCTTCCATGAAGTCTGGAAAGCCAGTGCCGCAGAGTGCCGCGCCGTTTAATGTCAAAGCAAAGCCTCCTTGACTTTCACCGAAAATGTGGCGGCCATGTGGGTCCAAGTATCCGGAGGAATGCGAAAGCAGTATGTATGACGAAGGAACCTAAGAAAAACAACTCTCGAATGTACACAGTTTGAATTTGAACCCAAACTAACAACGACACATCTATAACGATTAGCGGAGCCATAACCAGCATGTAAAAGTGTAGCGAAAGGACCCCATCCCGAACCAAACCAAACACTGGCGGGTATTATGTACTATACCTAACCAGTAGGTCCGAGTTCCAACCATTTGTTCGTTTTGATGATCAAAACCATCACCTTTCTTCAGCTCTATTACCTCAAGCCGATAGATACCGCGATAAGTACCCACTTGTGACGCCGATTATAACATGCTCTCGGCAGTCTGCTAGATGAGAAGAGTGCATTCTTGGAAGACTTAGTGAATAGAAACGTTAAATCATGAGTTGTAGCTTGGTTGTAGCATGATTGGCCTCATTGCCGCGTTGATTGCCGTGATGATGAACAGCGGAGCTTAAAGGCTCTAGGTTTTTTTCCTCCACCTCCTCGTACATTCTGTGAGTAAAAAACATATATTTACTCTAATTAGGACTATAGAAGTTCACATGCCAAGTTTTGTAGCCCTGGAGCAAGTGCAAAGTGAGAAAACGAACATGTGGTTGGAACGACCTACTGGTTAGGTATAGTATGTGTATACATAAGATGTCATATGTAGTATATACTTACTTAGCGACAACATCACTCATCACCGGCACCCATTTCCGGTTATCTATCCATCCAATAGTCCAACCATCACCTTCGTTTATACTTACCAACGCCATTATTTACCTCCCTCTCGATATCCCTGACCTTATTCCTATGCATCTGCTCCGCCTTCTGGTTAATTTGAGCAGCTTCCTGAGTACTTGGAAACCCAATGTTCCAATAATCTGGAGGGGTCTTTGCCCGTGTCCACGTATGTCGATGACGAGAGATTCCCTTCTTGCGGGACTCGATCTCCATCTGCCGTTGCCGCGTAGGGGTCCCTTCATCATCCCCCCTTCCGTCGTTTCTGTGGCTGCACTCGCGGCGTTTCAGAGTTTTGGACGGCGACCGCCAGAGGGGGCCTTGAGCTCTTGCTGGCAACGGTCCAACAGCCTCGTAGTACTAGCAACCACAGTGAGATTTAGATAGGCAAAACATAGGAGAAGCACATACATCATGACAGCATTCACAGTCACCCGCGTCCATATTTCGACGCGCATCTCGAGACCTCACTACTTCATCATACTGGAAATCCAATCCACTATTCTTATCAGGATCAATTGCAAAAACTGCGTTGATTGCAAGCGAAGACCTATAGGTAAATTTTCAGCGAGAAGATCCTCCAGTAAGAGCTAAAATCGTACCCAGGGCCAGACTCGGAATGCCGAGCATACCTCCCCTTGCCTTTCGATGGTGCAACAGTTTGGGGAGCTTTCGCAGGAAGGGGCAAGCGCGAAGAGCTCGCTTTGGTCGGCTCAGTCTTTGGCATGGGACGCGTGTTCTCATCCGATCTTCGAGGGGTTGACGAGTCGTCCTGCACTACACCAAGACGACGGATCTTAGTCGGCCTCTCAAAATGTGCTGGCACCGCAGGAGGTCGTGTTTGGGCATTTGACGCGTTGGACGACGATAATGGCTGTGATACTGAGGAAACCGTTAGCCTGACAACATTGAAAGAGGGCATGGGAGCATACGTGGAGGATCGTCTTCGGTATCCGATGAGTTTGGAACACATCTCTTTGCTGGTGCGTTGGCAGCCCTCGTTTGGCTGGGTGCTAAGAACAATGAGACGTTTGTTTGAATGGAGGAAAGGAGGGTGATATGCGTACGAGGGGTATCATCCTCTGTATCTGAAGAGTTTGCAATGTGGGGGGGAAGAGGAGGTAGCTTGAACACCACTTCCGGTTTGGGACCCATTGGTGCTACACATGGATATTAGCTGGCGTGTCTTCGATGAAGACGGGGAACTCACGTTGGGTATCTTCTTCGGTATCCGATGAATTTGGAATATGACTTTTGACTGGTCCAGAGAAGAACGTCGGTGACGATAGAGCAGCAGGTGCAGCTCTTTGCACTGACCCACCCATCGGTGCTATCAGAAACGTGAGTCGAAATGTCCTATGATGGATTTGGATAACCCACGTTGAGTGTCCTGTTCGGTATCCGAAGAGTTTGGAATAGGATCAACGACATTTTTGGGGTTAAATGTTGGAGAGATTAGAGGGAACGCCGCAGGTAGAGGTCGTCTAACCGTGTTGACAAGAGTAACAGCAGTTCCCGGCGTAACGACCGATCTCTTCCATGTGGCTTGTGGAGTGGCCCATGTCGCGTCAAACTCGCGACCATATTCGGCGGGATTGGGTACGATTCTCCGCAGGCCAGCAACCGTATATGCTTGGTGCTCTTGTACCAGCCTTTCCTTATCTTTGTCGGCGGGTCCCGCCACATTCGTGTTCATAAGATGCTTGGCTTCTTGCTCGTCCGCCCAGCGGAATAGTTCGCGAGCTTTCTTGTAGTCGCGTTTGTATATCTCCCCAACGCGACGATAGTTGGCTTGGAGGTCGTCCAGTTTGTCGGTCAGATCTTTGTTCTGCTTTTGCAGAAGCTTGTTGTCGCGTCTGGAAGCTTCGTCAGAGACACGCACAGCATTGCAAAAGTAAAACGTACTGAAGCGACTGAAAGGTAGCCACCTGCTCCCGGGCCTCCTCTGCCTCCGTTCTCGTCGCTCGCAGCTGTGCCTCCAGATCTTGCATGCGTTGTAGGCTATCCTTATACGAGCACGGTTCATCCATGAGATCTAGGGTCTCTTGAGCTTCGAAGACGCTTTGAAACCCAAGTGACTGGGCGAGACGATCAGACCGCTGGACGACGTCGAACAACTGTTTGCGGGTATCATCATTCGACCTCCTGAGATTCTCAATCTTGCGCTCTAGAGACCCTGTTTCCTGGCGGTGCCTGGACTCCACCCTCTTGTCCCTGTCGCGCATGCCCGCGCTGGAGAAAACGGTACTCTCGGGCTGCATCGTTAGACCTGTGGCGAAGTTATTAAGCTGGAGATTGTGGTAAAAGGGCTCATATGCTTACCTTTCCCTTCCCTATGTCTTCACTCAAGAAATTCCAGAGAGAAACACGTCCTCGCCGTCAGAGTACACGCCTGTGACGCAGTAGTACCTGAGTAAGAACATCGTACAACGGTCAATCGGACCGTGCGGCGTGGACCGACCAACGCGGATCTCGTGACACTCACGTGAATCTAAATCTAATCTAATCGTACCTCTCAAATTGCGGGAACATCGTCAAGTTTCTCTCCTCTTAGAGTTCGCTTAATAAGTAAACACGATCTACACTAATTAGCACGGACAAGCGAGCCTTTAGTCTTTAAAAGTCGGGATGAGTTTGTACCATCATCATTGCTTAACAGCATGAGCTCTGGCAAGGACTTGTGCACATTTTGATCTTGTCCCCGACGAAGCAAGGGTTTGCAAGGGTACATCCAAATTTCGTTCTCGACTGACTAGGCCGACTGACAATTATTAAGACTTTCCTAACAGGGGAATATTGCTGAACCGTATCATCGATCGACATCATTGAACATGGTCCAGCGAACCTGAAACCTCCTATTAAAGTGCTTCGCCACACCATCACCATCCACAATGACCTGGACCTCTGAATCGTCGTACCGCGATTTCAAGACCAGGGTCAAAATCACCATCGAATCCTTTCAGAAATTCCATTTGGAATGGTCGGCGACGGCGCCTCCTGAGCTTCGCAAGAATGGCAGTAAGTCGGCCATTGCTGCTTGTGTAGAACCCGTGCACTAAAGGTAAAACAGAACTCAGGACCACAAGGCCATGGCCAAGATCAAAGTCGACATGTTCTGTATTTTCCCAGAGGCCCACGACGACTCAGACGCGTTCGCCTTTATCACAACGCTACGACCCGCCGAATCGGAGCCGCATAACGATAAATTGCAACCACCTCTCAGTTCCATGTAGCTTGGCCAGACACTCGGCATCCGACGGACTGCAATCAAAGAGCGCATGTGTGGCGATCCAAGAGGTGGATGACACTTTGGATGCGATCGTCATCACGACTTTGCCCAGGTACCCTTTCTGCTGCCACGCAAATCTCATGTCACTTCCAAGAGACCGACTGCTGGAAGTGATACGACTCCTCAACTCACGGCTACCAAGGGCAAGGCAGATACCCACGTCGTCTGATTGTCCAAACTGGTTACTACGGTCCTGCATTGAAGCGTTGGTTGGAATCCGACTGGACAACTTTAACGGGACCAAATTATCGACGAGTTTTGAGAATTGTGGAATGTACCGAATGACTGTGGAGGGTATGCCGGTGGCACCATTTGCATCGCTCTCGTTAAAGACATCCTGCAAAGCGAGGGATAGGAAGAGGCGAGGACACTCTATGGTTCACTCCAGCCCTTCGGCGTGTGGCTTGGAGCGCTTGGACGAAGCTCAGGAGGAAGAGATTGAAGAAGACCACTCTCACGTCCGTCTGGCGGAGTCACTTCACGGAAAGCTCTGAGTTCTTGCACTGATTTCTTTCTGACTTTTCACCGAGGCGAAAATTATATGATTGGGGATAGCCCATTTGATATGCTACATAATATCTCGTGAATGGCTTGCTTAAACCTCACCAAATAAGTTACGTCTAAGAGTACTGCATTAGAAGACTGTGATTATCAAGCATGAGGTGATTCTGGCAAGTAATTGATCACAAAAAGCAGCCTTGAAGAGAGGTTAAATCATGGCTGTGCCAAGATCACACAATCATACACCCATATTTTATACATAGCTTTGCAAGGAATGCTTCTCACACTATGAGATTTTCTGGAACAGTGGAAGTAACTATAGTGCATATTCTTGCCAAATATCAAGTCCATTGGTTGAGAATTGGACTGGAACGAAGCCGTTCATTTTTTGGCGTATGACTAAGCCGTCCTTGACTGTAGATTCCGTTCGATATCGACTAAATAACTTCAAGCTAAATAGTATACCCTTCTTATGTCGCACAAGGTATGTATATGCGTTCCCCGTATCCATAGTCGAGGGCCTCTCCAATCGCATTCATGAACGTTTCGTATGTGATTGAACCGTTTAGTGTATTAAGATCAAATCGTGGGTGGCCGGTGAAGCAACGCTCTTCATGTAGTTTGAGAATTGGCTTACTAAGGAGCTCCCGAAGTGGGATAATTTACTTTTCCTTCACCTCCTCAAACGGTTCTTGAACCTCGGCCAGAACTCTCTGCCACATTTTTCCTCCATAAAGTATAGCACCTTCCATCGTTTCACGAGCTGTGGAGAACCGCTGATCCATGCTTGCAAGACAGGCGGCGATGGGTGAACAGTATTGGTGGCAAAGTTGTAGTGGATCGCCACCCATAGTAGGATGTAGAATAAGGACTCCAGGGCGTGTCGAGCAGCCTTGAACTTTGGGTCCTAATCATTTGAGTTCTCAAGTGGTGCGAAACATAGGTATTTGGTGTCGATTTGACAGGGCCTTCCCTGCCTGCTCGGGTGTGTTGATAACTCTTCATTATCCCAGTAGTTGACGACGCCAGTAACTGTGGCATTCGCTATAGCCCCGTGTCTGCTGGCCCTAGGTTGGTTGTCGCCAGTCCTCTGTGATCCTTCCCCTTCCTTCATGAATAGGATACGCTGAACAGAAAGCTTCTTGCGATACAAAGCTGAGTTCAACTTCGTCTGTGTATCTGTTGTACGTGCTTAGCCTTTATTGCCACAGTGTTACGGGTCGAAAACCTACCTTTCAAGCAATCCAGCCACACCTTCTTGAACTGATCGGCGTTGTCCAGCTCTACAATAGGTCGACATTTTTCCGCGTTTTCAGGGGCTGGGGGCTCAATGAGGGACCTGATGGACAGGTACAGCTCCCATGGACTCAGGCGCGGTTCTGGCGCAGCTGATCGCTTGTAGGGATGGTATTGCATTTGTACCTCAGTCTTTTTCGACCGATTCCTTCGTGTCATGATCACTAAGTAGAGCTGAGGATGATAGAAGAGACGAAGCTGTTGGATCTGACCGAGCTGTCTCTTATTTTACGCTCGGGCTGTTTGTCTGAAGAATCGCTCATTGTCCTCGTCTGATGGCATCAGAGCACTTTCGGCGCTAAACATCTCACCAATTGAACACATGTACAACGCTTTAAAGTGGTTTCTATCCCTACGCCATAAGTACCTAGGTGTTGCCCCTCAGCTGTGACTTGCCCAAGCCCAAAACAAGACAATGGAGGAGGACGACATGATCAGCGGGGGTATCTACTATCTAGGATCTTAACGACTACAGTGAGTCTAGCTGGCCCATTTCTGTCACCCCAGTTTGTCAATTGGACATGTCATTAAGATTGAGCCCATTGAAACGGGGTAGCCTACTACCTCAACTCAAATTGAGATTGAGTAACTGTTGCGCCTATCGAGGCCAAATTTGTGTGGCAGTGGAGGGCGAAAGTGAGGTTGGTGAGGTGAGAACGGTATTGGGTCTTGCCAGGAAGACAAAAGTGAGGGGGTTGTTGAAGGGGCCGTATATTTATAGTTACGATAGTGCTGTTTATGACGGACCCTGTGCTCATCGCGCTTTGTACAGTTTAATCTTTTATAAATAATCGTTGCTTAGCGAATCTGAGCAATATATGTTTAGTGTCAACCGAAATAGAATACCCAGCGCTTGTTGCACAAGTGCTAATCTCTACCATAAGGAAACATCTGGGTGCAGTTGGTCTGATCAGAGAGAGAATCGAACAAGAACTGCAAGTTCATGTTCAGATTCCTCCTCAGGACCCCAGTAGGATTCGGGTAGATACCCTTGATCCTCTTTCCAACGAAGAACTCGTAAAATGTGCATATGCTAAACAAGCTACCCTGGCTTCCATCCGCGACAAAGGTCTTTACCCCTCTCACGTTTCTCCCAGCCTGGAACCCAACTCGTGTAGGATCATTTCCCAGTACAACGGGGATCGATTCGGCATCTGCAGAGCCTGGCTTGGAGGCACGGAAGAAACCCCGAGGATAGCGCATGTTCATGAAGAAGCTTTCCGCGGGTTTCATGTCTAAATGGGCAGCGAGGGGCCCGCTGACGCGCCCATCGACGAACATGGACGTCGGGAAAACGGCTTCGCTGAATGCGGTAAAGTGTCGGTGACCCATTAGCTCGAAGGTGGGGTTGGTGTCAATGGATTGCTTGATGCGGTGGTATCGGAGCTCGCGTGCGACGGTAAGGTTGTAGTATCCGCCTCCGTATCGTTTACTAAACTCTTTGAGCTAATGCAAGATTAGCTCGAGGTTTACGCTAGCACCGAGACGCAAAAGACATGTTACTCATACCTGGTCGAAGAGCTTTCGGTTCGGGTTGAAGTTGTCGCCGAAGAAATCGTCCCCTATTGATACATAACCATTAACACTTAGCTCGGACAGTCCAGCGATAGATACACGGTGGCATACCTCTAGTCATACTAGCGTCTCCCTCGAACGTTCCGTGTGTTCTGAGACCACTGACCTTTGAGGGACCCTTTGGGTCAGGTCCAGTCCTCGATGTCTTGCCGCCAATACTCAACAAGTCCGTGACAGGGTTCCCATCAAGTAGGTGCCCAATATACGTTGCCAGCTTTGCGGCCTGAATATCCATGTTGAATCCAGCCATGGACGCAGAAATGATCTGGGAAGGTGTGGCAACGCCATCTCTAGGAAGATACTGCAACGATCGATGTTTGGTTAGCGTAAATAGCCATAAACGGCTCTGTTAGAGGTAGCTCACGCCATGGTTTGCCAAGGTGTTCAGACCAGGACATGGTCCGCGCTGATCGTTGGGTCCAGGAGCCCGGAATGGGTGATCTTTGTCGTCGACTAGCTTCGCTCCTTGGTACACCTCGGGCCAAGGTGGGGGGGGGTAGGAACTCGGGGAGTCAATTTCGACATGGCTTCCGCCATCTCCCTCCTGGACAGACCGCCAAGAGACTGGTACTCAGGGAAGGCTATCACGTTCCCGACGAGTGTTCCGACAGTAATGGCGAGTGCGACAAATTTCAAAGGTAAGCTAACCTCGATCATTGCAGGCTAATGGCTTGTGTGTGGGAAGCATAGTGAATGAGACAGCTTTAGTCAGTGTAAAAGGTATGGAAGACCTCTATCGAGTTATGCCTTGCTTAAATATGTTCCTCATCCACCAATCGATCCGCCTCGGGCACCCATGCCCATGTTTGTGCCTCCTACATTCCATATCACCCAAAGGGTTACTTCATCCAGAATGCAAGCCATTAGATATTGAAGCCTTCACGTATGGACGCACCCCAGGTGGGTAAAGTGCACGGCCATGGCGATTGACTCTGATCACCATCACCCACATCAACCGATTATTTTCACAGCACCCAAGGAACCGCTTTCGGATCTACATTTTGGCGCCAGATATATGATTAACGGCGCTCGAGCTAATAGGTTGAGCACTCATTCCCGCGGGCAACCCGGTATTCCTGTGGATGTCGGGATTACTTGATCGCGTTTGTTGACACCCGCTATAGCGTTATCGTTGAGATTGAGATGGACATATTATGTATCTTACAACCTGCCGAGTCTAAAGCAGGGCGGCCATAAGTATGTGTCTCTTCATTTCTGCATTACAAGGGCCTTGATGACTGATATTGGACAGCCGTGAAGCCCGGGCGCCTGATCGGCGCTTAGACGGCAACTTAAAGCAAATAACATGGCTATCGCAATTTAAAGGACCAGCTATACGCATACATGTATGCTCTAGATAATGTGGATAACCCTCCTACGAACCGGAGGGGTAGTCACACAAACATCGACTAGACACTAAAGCGGTTGAACCAGTTTACGACACTCTTCGCCGACTGCTCTTTGGCCCAAACTAATCAAAGTCATAGAAGCAAAAAAGAAATCAATATAAAGTTGATATGGAACTTTTGATGATATTACGCACCCGAGTTTGGGACATTGGGGTCGGAGCGAGTTGTAAATCCGTGGATGGTTCCCGAGAATACTTGAAGATGGTATGTTGCGTTGGTCTCGGTCAAAATGTCATGCGAGCGACGCAGTGCCTCTGTAGAAAACGTGAAATCTGTCTCTACTCTCGCAATCAAATCAGAAATCTAAAACGTTCCCCGAGCAAACAAGACCGGACTTACCGGCACAAGACATTAACAGGGGCTCTAATTCACGGTTGATACTTTATCAGTGTCGGGAAGCGTATGTAGAGTGTCCATGTCACTTACTTGTGAGACGATAGAAATGATCTTCTGTCAACAACCCTGGATGCGCAAATGCGGCTACAAGACATCATCAAACACAAAATCAACCATTCGATAGCACGAAACCACGTACTGGCAACAACATCATCAGTAGCTCCTACGTTCATTGCATACGGTGCTCCAAAGCAATAGCCGACCGCGCTATACTTTGCATTAGGACCTAATAAAGACCGATGAGTGACATTCCTGATCAAGCCCTGGCCACTCATGCTCACCGTACAGCTCCCTCACCGCCCTAATCCAACCTGGCACACTGTCATTCGCTTGCTGAACAGATTTGTCTAACCACTCCGTCTGGTTAAACCCGGGCTCTCCATCATGATTCTGAACAGGGTCCCCGAAGAAATAATCCGGGCTCAATACGTGGAAACCTAATCAAGGTCGTGATCAACATTATTTACAATGCATATGCCGTATACGCCCGAGAGACTCACCTTGAGATGCGAAATGGTCCTGTAGAAGCTCGTTGTTGATGTAGAATGGACCGAATATATCCGGGAAGTACATGATGACCTTCGTCACATTAACAAGTACCTGCTTCAGAGTGGTTGTGACTACCATGCCTGGAAGCTTTCGCGACATATGTCGGTACTCCTGCAATAGTCATATTTCGTCCTTTGGTCTGCCCGGTATACTTAGATCCTTCAAGACATTCCTTCCCCATAGGTCCCGCAAGCGACGGCGATGTCGCAGCATTGACGAAGAAGGAAGGCGAAACATTGCTGGAAAAAATGTGCAGATGACATGCAGCCAAGGCGGAGGCCAGAATGCTACGCATGACAAGAATATAGAGGTAGAGATATAGATGAATAGAGGTGAAAGGAGAGGATTGGCACAGTAATGTTCTCCACCAGTTGTCTATACTCCTCAGTACAAAATTCCTTCGGTTTTTATACCATTGTGGCTGCGATTCTGAAGCTCCCTATTGCTGAGAAATCCAAATCGAACGTAATATCTTGGAAGATCACAAAGCATATGTGATTTGGCTCGAAAGTATCAGACAGCTTACTGATCGAGTTAGTTTCGTTCCAGTAATGGGGTGTTTCGTCCACCAATTTATGGATCATATCCGCTCAGAGCGGTAAGATGAAACATGGTTTGCTTCGGACATCGTTGTGTTTATATGTTGGGCTCCCGCATTTTTTGAATGCGAATGTTTAAGGAGATTGGGACACTCATAGATGCATTCATAATTAGAAGACGAACGGTTATCTAGCCACCGAGCAGTATGATTCTTGACTCAAGGATAATGGATAAAAAATCGCGGACAAAGATCGTTCAAAGCTTGAAGCTTGATGGTTGAACGAAGCCATCACAGTGTTACTCAAAAGCGGGTGCGCGGAAGTTGAGTCCAACTTCGTCCTGCCTCCTCAAAGTTGGCTCACAAATCATACGGGACTGGCGCCAGTGGCAGCTTGCATGACTAAAACTTTTGTGTGCAGCACCGACATTAGAGAGTCTGTTAAATCTATGGGCCTCTCAAGTTTAAACGTCTTCCCCAGTCTTGCCGGCATTCTAGTGGCTGTGCGAAGATCTAACCCAAATCTGACAACCACATCCAATTGCGCGTTAAACAATGTCAGGCTGAAGACCACAAACCAGAGGCTGTTGTGTCGACAGCACAAGTGGCTGGTAGTGTGTATGTGTGCGATGTTATGTAAGAGTCTTGTGACAGCATCTTAAAGTTGGTGTCAAACAGAGACCATGAATTCCACAATGATAGTGTTCCGCATTGACACAACCAAGCTTATGACTCCGTCTCTGTTACAAAACGGGCTCATTTGTCGGGAAGGTGTGGAATTGGTGAGAGGAATTGAAATATAAATTTCATTGGAGATGTTGTAAGGGTGGACACTCTCAGGGAAGATTAGATTAGATTATTAGTATTTGATTTCAGGGTTCTCGGCTGCCGGCAGGCTCGAGCTAGAAGACATTTTAACCTTACCTTAGTCACTCGTGCATATCCTGTATCTCAATATACTTGGTTCGTGTGTACTGCGCGAGTTGAACTGAGGACCCGGCTACCCTAGACCCCTCAGGCGTTTAGCCACCGAAGAGATGACACTCGGGAAATCCCGAGGCGTGCGACGCGTTTGATGCGCACGAGCCATGCGGGCATCATCGGACAGCCGACCGCACTCAGGCTGACACTGACAGGTACGCCCCGCTTTTTCAACCGCCATCGTCAACCACTGAAATGCTATTCGAAATCCCAATTATCTGGCGATACTCTCTCTGGACGCAGCTGGCTGTCATATCCCTCCTCTTCATCATCAGCTACAAGCACAGAACATCAAGGCTCGTCATATCGGCTGTCGTTTCTAGTTACCTGGCATACAAGTTGCTGATCCCACTACTGGGCTGGGGAGTGTCCTTGTTCAAAGCCATAGCGTGGCTAGGATTCTATCTCTACTTCTTTGGGAAAGCTACGACGATGGCATTTGGAGGATTGTCATGGGTGTTTGAGGAGGGTTTACCGTGGTTCATGAATGAGATGGAGAAGGAACGGTTTAGAGCGACAGCAGCTGAGGCAGCAGCTGCTGATGTTGATGCTGGTGAGCCTGGCTCGTAAAACTGGGTGAGCACATCGACCGTGACGGGTTTTCGCGTGGTGATTAAGATAACTTAAAGACTTTGGGAACCTATACAATTGACAGTCTGAAGCTTGGCTGCTAATCTTCGACAATATCTTGAAAACACGATTTGATCCTGGTGAATCATTTAAATCGTCTAGGGCAGCCTCGCTGCCTACCATGGGCTTCGGGCTGGGCGGCCAGTCAGGGCGACTGGGAGACAGAGGTGGTCCTTGGTGACCACCTTTGGGAGGGCCGTCGACTTACTTCAATCGATGGTTTTCCGACCCACAGCGGTACGTAGGAACTCGGGGTACAGTATGTATCTCCACAAGTGTTTTGTTTGTTCCAATCCACCTTTACAATTTGCGAAGATTGACATGTGTAAACTACAGCCTGGAATATACGTCAATGGAAGAGCAATGGACTATTGAGCCGACCGAGCGCAAGGCTCGATGAGCGGAAGCTGTGGACAACCTCGCAGACTGCAGTAGGCCGCCGAATGCAGGAGACGGCTTAATTACACCGTCGCATTCCCCGAGAGGATACTGCAAGACCGCCGATTCGTGCAGCAGTTGGTTCACAATCCGACCCCGGACCGGGTATTTCGACCCTGTAATGGCGTCACCCAGCCAAACCGCGCCTTTTGGATCGTTCGGGTCAGGGATCCAAATGTTCTCGGCCAAGGGACGCCATGTCATAGACCCCGAATCTATACATCACAGGAAACATTGTCAAAAGGTTGGCCACGGAGATGGTGGACATTACTCACGTGGTAGGATAATCTCTTGAATGGAAGGACAAACTTCACCCCACTTTGTCACTGTTTCAAAGTCGCTGTCCATGGCGCACTCGACGTTGCCCATTTGCCATCTATCCACGCAGTTCAGGGACAGACGTTGTAGGCACTTGAAGCGAGGAAGACATCGCCGGATTGCATCGACATACCCCTGGAGGAAACTCTTATCAGTCTAAATGACAGGCAGGGGCTGTCCAACGTACCTGGGAAGGCCTTGAGTCAACAACGAGGACGTTGAACAAATTCAGGGCAGTGATGCTAGGCAACTCATTTGAAATAACCTCAACCAAATCAAGGTTCCACCCCGCCTTCGACAGCTCAGAACTTTTAGGCTGCCCTGGCTACAGAGAGCCAGCCTCTGGATCAGCACCTCCGGGTTGCTATCCATCGCGTCCCATATGACGAATGCCGCCCGGAGTGACAGGCTCGGACCGAGCACCGAAGTTGTTTGAGCGTTGCCCGAAAACGATTCTAGCCGCGGCAATTGGATTGTAGGGAGTATTCGTGGATTTGGCGAGATGTGTTCGAAGGGTGAGAGCTCTAATGATTTGAGAGTGGGATGGTGGTTGGCGAAGTGAATTAGCGCCGGTGACGCGATGATCTCACATTCAAAGTGGGTCAGGTGGGGAAAGGTGCTGCGCTCGAGCACATGGATCAGTTGATCGTCGAAGGTGGAAACTTTGAGTTGCTGGAGGCCGGAGATTTTGCAGAAGGCTTGGAGAATTAGGTCGTAGAAATCTTGAATATGAGGTCCTGGGCTGAGAAAATGTGTTGGTCACGTTCCCGCCCAACAGAGAGACTCTTGTTTCCGACTTACGATGTGTAATGTATAGATAAAGAGTGAACAGAACAAGCTGTGGCAGGTCGCGTAACAAGTGTGCGGGCACAGGAGATTATAGAAGTGCGAGTAGAAAGATTAATGTTGCGATAAAGGTATGGTGTTGTCAAGGAGTGGAAGAGACGAGAGGCAAGAGCAAGCGAGGGCCAGGAAGACGAGGGGGAGCATTGGATGAACTCCTCTATAATTTCTATGGGCAGGTCCGGAATTCGTGGAGCCTCAGGAGTTGAGACGGTCCCCAGAATCTAAGGCTAGGATGAAGCACGAAGGTGCTCTTCACGAGTGGGTGGTGGGCTGGCGCAAGAGTCGCACCGTTGACATATGTACCCCAGTGATGGTCAACGTGTGTGCGCTCCTGTGCCTGTTGACGAGCCTAGCTGCTGGTGGCTGTCGGCGGATATTCGAAATGCCCGTGCGCGTCACCGGGATGCAGTCAGAGACTGACAGGGACCAGGCCGGGTATACTGTAGCACCGTGGCTTGGGTGTCAAGACGATGAGAGGGCCTAGCAAGCAAGAGTCGCAGGTGTCCGAGGTCCTCTTAATCTCGTAAGTATTATCAGGACACGTAAATGTCTATTTCTGTGGCCCTGCCGTGGTGTACATTTTATTTATTTAATATTTGAACTTTTGAAGTGTGAGTCAAAGGCTGCCCTGTGCGGTGAATACTTACCATTGAAGTTTTATCCACGACCTCCATGTGTGAGCGAAACTGAATTATATATCGCATTTATTAAGTTTTAGAGAAGAAAAAAAGAACATACTTCAAGTTGCATAGGCTGCACAGGGTTCTCAGTCAACGCCACGATGCCGAATCGAGTACGGGGCCGAATTTTATGCTTGAATCAGAATCTGTCACATCCACATCGGACCGCGCGAGTTCCGACACTGAAATCGACTTTCTCAGTATTCTGTCAAGACCACCACAAATCCGACGCCTTATAGAACAACGGATTCCAGACGGGTTTCCCGGGCGCCTCCACATGTACAGCCCCCTTCTAGCATTTTATTCCTGGAGACTTTGTCTCTACATCAGGGAATTTATGACCTTCTTATAATAATCGGTAATGTATATAATGCCCATCTTTGGTCTCAGCCTGGCACATCAGCAGATTCCCAGGCGGCTTCGGCACTTTCCGGACTTTTCCTCTTTTGGGAAGCTCCAAAGCGGGAAGCTGGAAAGCCAGGCCCGGGCCGCGGGATATATTAGAATTTCCGTCGCTCGCCTCCATGTTCCTCGATTCTTTTCATCCCAGAAATAGTGTAAGAGCCTCCAACTGTAATAAATAGATCAATATACATTATATCATTGGACTACAGCATGTTTTTGCACTTTCCCTGCTAATGACAATGTAACTTCTTGTGAATACCATTCCTCCACCCTCCCTGTGCACCAAGATCCAAGAATTTCAACTAAAACTAGAATAAATAGAGTCCTGAAGAATAGAAAGCATTAATGTACAATAACTGAAGGGGTGTGTAGGTCAAATAGCAAATATGTATCGTAGGTATACCCTGTCAACTCCCAATTCCTACCAATAGCAGTCACAATTGCGAAGTCCATTGGCCTTGTCCATGGCCCCTACGCTACGAACTGCTGATCTCTGCAGCTTCGAAATACTACACATCGATTTCAATAGCCTCTATGTTTGCAATAGCGTTTTGTTGTTGCAACCCACGCCCTGTTTTGGTGTCGAAAACAAAAGGTTCCATCACCCAGCGCTTGTAGTGTCCAGCACTTGGTTGGGCAGAATCCTCCTGCAGATCACCTTCTTCATAATAAAAAGCACACGCGCTCTGAAGGTGCGGCTTCTTCAATGCTATTTTGTTGGTTTTGCTGTCTTTTCTGGTGTCCATGATGGCGAGCACATTGAATTCAGATATGAGTGCATCGAGGTGGCAGATGATTGCAATGGGATCTAGTGCGTGCGAGGAGGAACCATCCTTTGTTGGTGTGCTGGGTGGTGCAGTTTGGATTTTAGAGGCTTCTGTCATTGTCAACAGGTGGACGTGAGGGAGAGTGGTTGAGTGGTGAGTTGTGATCTGGCAGTTAAACGATAGAAAACTGAACATGTGATGTCCGCCGGTCCACCAGGCTCACTGGAATCTATTGTTAGACCCATCTCTTGTCTGAAAGGATGACCTCGTTGACTTCACCTGGCCTTCTTTCCAGTATCAGATAGACCTGTTGTGAGGTGCTCAACGGTCTGGGAGATGGGAGTTGAACAAGGGCCTTGAACTGAACACAGTTGATGTGTTTGGGTCCCAAGGCTTGAAGCACTGGTGGTGATGAAATGCAAGTTGATCTTGGTCTGCTGGGTAGACACAAGATCTCAATCTTCGCCACTTTAGCAAGCTTCTATCTACTGTAGATATTATATACTATGCTAAATATTATCTGGTGGTCTTCATCAACTTAAAAGCCCTTAGCCAACTCACAACTCTCGCGTTAAAATGATGTGATTGTCAGTCATACTTTGAGAGATATTCGTGAGTATGGTTATCTATATATGGATTCACATAGTACTTGTTGAAGGCGTCAAGGGTGATGGTGTATGAGAAGCTTTGAGGGAGATACCCTTTCCCAAAATCAGGGATCAAATGAGCTCCCCATAAAATATTGCTTACCAGCACAATCCGCAATGGTAATGGACTGTCTGCTGTTTCCTCCTGTCTTTTGACCACCCACATACCCGTTACAGGGTCCTTCACATCTCCCTCCACAGGAAACATGCTGACAAGAGCGCAGCAGCGCTCTATATCAGTAGTTTCATCAGTAAAGGAGAAGACCAGATAGAGCTGGGCAACCTTTGGGCCAGGTACAGCACAATCTTCCTCTGTTTGATGCATGAAAACCGTGTTGAAACGGCCACCACCTTCCCATGCTGGATTGCACCAGACTGTTTGGCAATGCATCCCAGCTGGACCACACAGATTGCTAGGGGCATAAAGTCGTGCGATGATGGAGTGGTGGACAAAGATCCTTCCATTAAAAAAGCAGAAGCTGGTCAATGTTTGCTGGGATAGGGTTTCCTGGATACCGTGTCATGTATAGGTTACGGATAAAGGCTGGAACAAGCTGAGGGAGAGATATGTAGTCGGCAAGGTCTTTGAGGACACGGGGGTATCCCTGTTCTGCGAAACAAGGTCAGTAATGTAAATTTTCCGTCGATTTCAATGACGGGCGCCTACCGGGGGTCTTGGCATGCTCGATTGATGCAGCAGTATGCTGCCCAAGCTTGGGCTCGATGTCCTCGTCTTCTGGATCAACTTCGGTGTCAGAATCAACTTGGTTGGGCAGGACTTCCCCAGTATCAAGGGTCAGGGCAGTATACACTGCTGTTGATCCATCTAACATACCCTTGCAAATGAAATCTTTCTCCAATGCCTTCATATTATCCATCCGAACAAGGGTAGTCAGCATCTGAGGCAATGCGTCATACCGATTAGACCTCCTCCATGGCTCCTTAACGGCTGTGATATGCTTCGGCTTGGTAATTGAAGAACAGACACCATTTGGTGCCCCAAAGAGACGAATTGAATTCGTAAAATGGATAAGTGCGTGTTGTCAAGGGAGAGAACAATGCTTCCTAACTCCCTCGTTGACAAACACCTTTCTAAGGTTGTGAAATTTGTTGAGGCACGCCTCTGCTTGCTTGAGAGCAGTTGAAGATATGGCGTTCCGGCGGAATATGTAACACATGTTGGCGAAGGCGACCAGGCATTGAACCATTTTATCTGGGATGTGATCCTTGATTGCTGGGATGTACACTTTGAGCAGCGCCTTTGAGTCATCCCCAGTCCATTGCACAAAGTCTTGGCCATCCTTGAAACACCTGAGGCCAGGGAATACTGGAACAGCCAAGATTCTGGACAAGGTTGGTACATGAGAATGCTTTTGAGAGACAAAAAGTGATCAAAACGTGTACCTTCAGTCAATGTCATGAATGATACATGCTGCCTTTTGCTTTGGGTGCTTCAATTTGATGTAGTCCATCACCCACGTAACCAAATGGTCCTTAAACGTGCCTTTGATGATTTGGTGAAGTAGATTGGGGGCCATGAGAACATGGATATCTGCCCAAGGAAAGTTGTATGTATATGACTAGTAGAATATAGCCCTCAGTCACAGCAATCGGAGAGCACTCAAGAGGTATGTACCGTTACATCAGTCCTCACACCATACTTATCCCAAGCGGCAGTTGGAGTGAATTGGGCTTGAATGAACTGTGTCATCTCATGCATACGATGTTGAGATGCGTTCGGCCCATCAAGATCATCCAGCTTCCCAAAACATCTGCTCAACGGTAGATCTGTTCGAACAGGTTGTCTGAAGAATACATGCCAACTCACTTAGGACACCAGCCTTGAACGATGCAGGAAAGCCATACCTGCTCAGGGTAATCGGCAATCACAGGACCAAGGCTCGAGGATTTGAGCAATGCAGGTATGGTACAAATGACGTACAAACTGCTTGTACTCCTTTGACTCACGTTCGGCTTGGCTGGCTACGATTGAATAGAGCATAGTTAGTAGAGTTTGAGCAGGAGTAAGAGAAGAATACCTTTGGGAATTGGAAGAAATGAGAGCGGAAAGACACCGCAATTGTGAGACTGGCATGCCATGTTGCTGATATTGCCAATTGAAATGTAAAATGGATGGTATTCTTGGTGGCCTGTGGCCACGGAGACAGTAGTCTTGTCAAGACCCGTTATAATAGGTACAAGCATGGCGCCGTGTGTTGTCTCATCCTTCACAATGACAGTCTGTGAAGGATTAGGCACCAATTGCTGTTAAATAGTATGACTGTCAAACTCACCGCTTCCTCCCATGCCCAATCACCAGATAAAAGGTTTGAATAGACACGATCTCCAGTAGCGTCGAACTCCTGGTAAGGTACGGTGTTGAATTTATCTTCAAACTCTCTGTTCCGAAGCTGCTGAAGAACAACCTCCTGGGCATTTTGAGTGCAGAGAGGAATGGGTTCAGTCATCCACTTGGGGGGGTCATGTTCGGGGATAGGACCGTCGTACTGAAGGTAGACGGTATGAAATGGTGCACTTCCAGCTTGAACCTCATTGATTGAGGCATAAAGGTTGTTTGCCGTTCTCCAGCAAACATTTTTGGCGCCATCCATCGTCTTTAACACTTCAATCTGGGAGGCAATCCAGAGTTGCAGACCTTCACTAATCTTGGATGCTGGTGACTGGCGCTTGACATAGTGGTGTCAGGCCCATTCAAAGTCATGCCAACTCTTGAACGGGTGCCATGGTTTATCCTGGGTCTCGTCAGGCTCTTCAGGGGGTGTTCCAACTGGTAGAGGGTTTCCGTCACGGTCTACTATGATCGCTACAACATAATTTGGTCCAGCATGAGCCATAAGCATGCAGGAAAGCCTACCTGACAGTTTCTCGTGTTCGCGGTAATGAGCTTTTGACAGCCTCGGAGCATTCAGTGGTAAGCCAATATCCAGGAGCACAGCATGCTCAACGTCTACGTGACGCTTTCGACCTCCAGAGCTGGCACAAACAACTCAGCAGTAAGGGCATGGAAAGGAGCAAAGCTCCTTTGAGTCGAGACGATGTGAAAACATCAAAAAGAGGACAACTTGGAGAGACTCTGGGTGGAAAAGATTGGTTGACTCACGGAAAAGGAGGAGAAGGGGTTCAAGGAATGTATTCACCTGCATATTACATGTAATAATGCACAGTTTCCCGAAGAGAGTGTAAAATAGACCTAAAATGGCATCAGATCAGCCACTATAAACAAATTTGTTGCAAAGTCAAACACGCACCTTGCAATCACTCACTCCAACCATCGTACTGCGAACACTGTAAGTACTCCTACACAAGTCATTCACCTGCTGAAATCTCAATTTGGTTCCTGTTCCAGTGCCCAAGATCAAATTATGCCCTGAAACACGCGTAACCTGACCACCAAACAGAATGCTGTGAAAGCAGTCCCTGCAGCTGACCCTCTGGCACCCAACAAACCTGGCGAAGCCATTGAGACTACGTTGCCTGGTCCAACTGAGCCTGACCCACAGCAAGTACCGCCCAAAAAATGAACAAGCCGCCCAAGGAAGAATGATGTCACAAAGCCAAAGGCTCCAGATGCCCCTGACCCGACCGCTGCTGCTTGTCCTGCTGCTTCCAAATCAAAGGTCAGTAGGGCAAAGACTGGCCCTGCAGCTGGTCGCACAGCCAAGAAGCATGGCAAGGAACCAGATGAAGGTGCACAGAATGAATCTGGCCCAACCCCAGCCTCCCCAACCCCTGATGACACCAACAAGGGCCCCATGGTCAACTTGGAGCCGGCGCTGGTCTCAGAGACCAAGGCTGCAAAAGCCAAACATCTACGAGTCGAAAAAGAGGCCGCAGCACATGAAATGTTCAGACAGATGGCTGAGAAGGACAATGCCAGCCAGGCTGCGAAAGCGCAGCCCCAATCAGTGGAGGCTATCACCAACGACACCGATGTTGCATTCCTCCAGTCTACTGTCACCGCGGGTTCAGGAAGGCTCAGCGATGATGATATTGGCTCGGAAAGCTTCCATTTCAGCCACATCGTCAAGTCAGACAAGGACGAACCCAGTGACAACGGTAAGGGCAATCCTGCCATCACTGGGTCACTGCTGGCTCTCTCAGCGGATGCGATGATGGTATGTACCGAGATTTGTATTCATCAGAGGAAAACACTCACCCATGTCTTTAGATCAAGAGTCTTCAGGCAAAGATTGCCAAGCTTGAACGTCTGAATGCCCCTCCAGCCAAAGAAAAGACGATGGCCAAGAAAACAAAGTGAGTGATCGGGATGGCTGCGGCTGAGCTTGCACTGCATCCATCGATGCTCACACATCACCATCTTTCCCAGGGACTTGAATCTTCCCCTTGCCTCTGGATTACAGCCTGCTTTCAGGGCTCCAGTGTTGCCTATAACAAATAAACCCAAGAAATCTGCTGCTGGCACTAGGTCTTCAGCACCAGCAAATGATGGGCTTGGAGGTTTTGAGGATGACAATGCTGAAGACATCTGCCCAACAACACCATCACCACCTCCTCAACGTTCAGGACCGCAAGCACCTGCCCTCCAACAGTCAAAGAAAGGAAATATGGTGTGTACCAATACACTTTATGCAGAGTAACCACTACTAACCTATTGGTTGTAGATGGCCCTCATTGTCCAAGATCCAGATCTTCCGGTCTTCGCTTCAAAGTCTCGTGTTCCAGCTCATCTAACCAGCAAGAAGCCAGTATTCAAGCCCACCATCTCCAAATATGCTGGTCCAAAGAAAGCACAGCCAAAAGCCATTGCTGCAGCATCCCCTGGTGCAGCATCCGCCTTGTTGCCAGCTCCCTCAAGAGTCGTTGCTACCCTAACATCTGGGAAGGTCCAGTCGAAGGATCTCCCTGACTTCGCAAAGGAGTTCGGGCGTTGGAAGGATGTCTTCATTCCAACGCTCAAACACGCCCTCTTCTGTTCCACACAGCCATTTTCAGGTTTCTCGTCCACGTCACCAGACTTCCACAACCTCACCAAGGAGCTGGTCTTAGATGTCTACCCAGATAGTGGGTACGTAGTGAAGGCCTCCGGCGATCCCATTCAGCTCATGGTACGTCAATCTCTGCCTCTGTTAATGCCTGTACATTCTCACTGACTTTATGTTTTAGGCCTACAACTGCTGCACTGCAGCTCGGAATGAGATCAGCGATGAAGCGGTCATCGTTGTCACAGACTTTGTTGGGACCCTTTCCACAATTCAAGAAGCGCACGAGTGGCTTCTTTAGGCACAACACCGTACAGGACCATTGTTTTTTGAATTCCCAACACCTGCACACTGCACTGCAAAGGCTGGAACACTGGGTTTCATTGTATGTTCCCATTTGCTCCAACTTCCAAGACATGTGATTAATCTTGGTTTCTCAGTCACCTTACAGAAGGCTCAGGTCCCCTCATCTCCTCAAGTTGGTTCAGGCCATCATGCTTTCATTGCTCGTTTGATGCAATTCCAGTTGGTCTCTTTGCTCTCTTAATTCCAGTTGGTCTCTTTGCTCTCTCAATGGCAGCGGTACATTTGATGCATTGTATTCTTGGGGAAATGTTAACCTGATTGTGATGTGACCTTACAGCTCAAGCGTGCCGTGCGATGCGTGAATGCCAATGGGACTGCTGCCAAACCAACCCCATTTTCTCAAGTGAAGTGGGGTGCTTCCATCAACACGTACATGACAGGTTTGAACGGGACCACCAGCAAACAGTGGGAGGAGGTGATGGCCTATTGCGATGACGCTCTTCGTGTGCTTCGTGGCACTGCCGAGGAGATTGCATCTGGTGACGAGTTGGCAGATGATAACTGCGTTGACATATTCAGCTTCCCAAGCCCATGCAAGCAAAGGGTGGCTTGAATCCTTCGAAATGCACGCCCATCTTCATACCTTTGGCCATTGGGCGGAACTGCATCTGGATTTGATACCGCTTTTGAACTTTCGCTACTTTTAACACTTTCTTGCACTTTTTATAACTTTTCCACGAATAAATAATATGGCATTTGTGATGGCTTTCCAAAATGGACAGTGCCGACTTTTGGCACTTTGAGCTTTTTAGGACTTTTTGGGACTTTTTGGCACTTTTAAAAGTCCCAAAAAGCGAATTGTCTGATTGCTGATGCATACCGTCTGACAAGGCCTTATAATGCCAGCATGACAATCCCTTGGCTACGCATAATTTAAGTATCAGATGTCGCTGTTCATCTGATGTCATGTGACGCAGAGTGATAACCTAGTTGCGGCACACGGAAGTCTCTTACTAAACACAGGGCAAATCGAGAGGGATACTCTATGTTCAAAAAGATGTTGCCGAGTACATATGGTAGCTACTAGGTATATATACCATCCCTCTAGTTACATAAGCTAAAGCTATCATAAGGAGGTAAGTAAAACAATCAGGGGAAAGAGTTGGAACCCTAGTGTTCTGTTGGTCTCACCTACTTAGACCTGATCCTTCAAGGAAAGGCTTGCCTGCCTGTATTTATCACCTTCATACACTCCTGTGCTGGATGTTACTATCACAATGTGTCTCGACACGTCTACTTTCCGCCGTAATCTCAAGATCCACAAGCTTATACGGCAACCGTTTAGACCATGTGCTTCCCAGCTGCAGAACAACACAATAGCGCTGGTTACAATTTACGTTATTGTTCAAGCGTAGTAATTAGGATGGATTCCCAACCCAATGGCGCTTCCACTCTTCAAATGTGTCGCAATCCCCCTGGCAATGTAACTCCTCTTAGTGGTGCGATTCTGTAAAACAGAAAATAACGGGACGCCGGAAGGTTTGGACGTCATCCTGCGCCGATGACGGGGACCCTTGACCTATGTTCACACCTGGCTCGGAACCCGCACATACGGGATGAATTGAACCAATTGAACCCACCACGGCTTTGGATTGTTGTTATCGCGTATCAAGCGGTCGCCTTGACGACTGTGAGCTGCATACAACGCTGTCATTCCTCGACATTGCAGCTTTTGGCACTGGCAGTAATAGGATCTCTGGGGAGAACGATAAGAATTGGTCAAGGTTTCCATTGAAACCCTTATCCTGCTGCTGTTCGATCTAATATCCTTAACGGGGATTTCACCATTGTGTGCGCTTCAAATGCCCGTTAGATCGCACGCTCCTGAACATATGACGGTGCGTTGCATAGCATCTTGCACAACAGCTTTCGTGCAATTCATATTTCTCATCACTTACATCGTGAGATGGCGGTCAGTACCACGGCTGACTGCCATTTCCAGGTCTAAATCGGCGCTACTAGTTAAGGTCCCCAGTTGACGACGGAGCCGAAATAAGAAATGTGGTTGGTTTTCGGGGTCTCTTGCATCAGATCATGACGAGTGAAGGAAAGTTCGCGTGCAAGAGGTTATGCAACGTACTGTAAGCACTCCAACTATTACGCATATTGTATACATGGTAAGGCGCTTGCTGGTTTCCATGGCCTCAGTGACCTTCAACATACCTTGGCGCTAGCATCCGAAGTACCTGGGCATCAGCTACCTCCACAGTCTTCCTACTCACTACCGTAGTTTCGCAGTAATCTCCACTAACAGATGTGATCGCTTCGACGGGATACAGTCATGTCACGAATATGGAGACGTGCGTTTCTGTACCGTGTATGCAGGTTGTTAGTTGCCAGAATTCGGAACCAGGAAGAGGCGATGCACTGCCATGTCTCCCGGTCTGATATTTCTGGCGGAGGACCGGAGCTCGTAAACCTTTCCATCATGCAGCCACCAACGCACTTTCATCATCCGCTCGCATTCTAACCAGACTAATGATGGTACAGTCAAACCCATATCTTTGGAGGTCCACAAAATCCATATTTAACTGCCAAACCGACCTGTAATAACTGGGAGTCGCCAATGACTCATATCTTTCCCTTCCCAAGGGGTATGTATAATTTATCACAGGCTCGACTGTAACTCCCTTTGACCCACCAAGTCCACTCGCATCCAGAGCACTGAGGATAAGCAGACGAAACAATGTCCATGCTTTGGCACGCGCTACTCACCTCAAGAGTCCTGGACGCGTGGTCCGCAGGGCCAGAGACCACATTTACCCTAAATAATCATCTTAGGTGCTTTGGCATGTAAAGTCTACACTAGTCCACTCTCCGGCGGCTCTGTCTCACCTTCAGTTATTTAACTGAACCTGACCCAATAATTGATACTCAGACTGACTCTCATTGTCAGGCGGTCTGTGATACACAAGGTCCTCACTCGTCAATCCAGGTATCACAAAGATAAAATACCGTATCGGCTGGGATCACTTGCCACTACATTCTGTATTCATCACTATTAAGTACATTAAATGAGGGAGCTATTGGCTATTGAGTCACTGTCCCGGACTACCACCAAACAACAGTGGATATTCTACAGATTTCCTAATGCTACTAATATTAGCCCAGACTCCAAGTAATCAAGGAATCGGACGGACCTATATTGCAGGGGTAGGCTCCTAATGAGATTATCGAAGAATTCAAACCAATCAAGAGATCCAACACACCCTTATTGGTGTGGGTATCTAACGGAAGTGCTCCTGTGAAGGTGTGATCTGAAGAGACAGGACGGGGGCGAACCCAAGCAATCCAGGATCGGACAGACCTATATTGGCAGGGGTAGGCTCCTAATGAGTTTAGCGAAGACTTCAAACGATCAAGGGATCCGACATACCTTTATTGGTGGGGTACCGAATGGAAGAGCTCCTGTGAAGTTATGATCTAAAAGGATGGGATGAGGGTGAACCTGGGTGTGAAGACGCAACCAAAACTTGAAATCTTATATAGCCTCTAGGGTAGGGTAGGTTGGTGGCATTAGGTTGTCTAGCAACCTGATGCGACGAGCTCCGTTGCTAACCAAACCATATAACCCTGTGGAAAATGACAGAATGATAGTCGCTGACTTAGGTGACTGGCGATTGAGAGGAGCACAATCGTTCACTGAACGGCTAAGCGACTTATACAGAATTGTTACTCGTACATTGGTGTCCGTTCGCGGTTACAAGGAAAACTCCCAAGACTACACCTCTATGGAATTGGCTTCAGAGAGAGGCTTGGTTTCAATTGCGCCTTCGTCAATATCGGTTAAAATATCTCCAGTCAAACCTGGACTCGAACTCTGTTCAACCAACCCTTGGACACTCTGCTCCATCCCTTGGATCGTGGATACCTCGCTCGTCGTGTCCGTCAACTGAGGATACCTGTACGTGCGCAGTGAAATACAGCGAAATCGGCGCGGCCACTGTAGCCGCTCTGCCTTGGCTTCGAAGCGCAGTCGCTTTGTGCATTTGTGGATGTGTGGGAATGTGGCTCTGGGCATGATGATTTGGCACCCAGTGCACTGAACAAACAGCAACCAGAAAGTGTCTTCCATTAATC
>ML210211.1:5645-45124 GCA_004369085.1 Coprinopsis marcescibilis
TGTAGTGTACGTAGAGGTTACATGTAGTGTACGTAGAGGTTACATGTAGTGTACGTAGAGGTTACATGTAGTGTACGTAGAGATTATGTAGAGTGTATATAGAGTTTATGTAAAGTGTCTGTACACGGTATGTACACGGTACATACACTTTATGTACACTTTATATACACTTTACATGTAGTGTATACACTACATGTAGACTGCATGTAGACTGCATGTAGACTGTATGTACACGGTACGTAGAGCCGTGGGTCAGTGATAAGTGTAGGCCTGCGTCCGGTTTATCCCTTTCACGATAGTGAGAGGAGCTTCATTGTCGGACAATACAGTGCCCCTACCTCGTTGCTTCCTCGAGTTGGCCATCACCTTTTCAACATAGCGCATGTCATCGGCGAACATCTTTTCCGTAGGAACTGCAACGACAACGCCGTTGACCTTGTGCAGGTGTAACTTTCCATCGAAAACCCCAAGTAATGCAGCTTCGACACGGTATTGGCCAGTTCTATCGTGCCAGAAGCGAATCTTTTCTGCAGGTGGTTCTAGAAGGGATGATTTCAGAAGAAGTTCATACGAGCACATATGCATCCACTCACTGATCAAGTCTCTGGTCTTCGAAGAGCTCGATCCATTGGCTTTAGAAGGTTCTGGGGGTGGACCGGTATACCTAGATACTCTAATCAACAACTATTTTGAGAGACTTAGAGATAAAGCTTACGATTTTGGGGCCGACGACACAGGTTTCTTAACGAGTTGCTTGGCTGGATCGACATATGTTGAGGATGGACGAGGGGGCTGTTCGAGAACGAAATGGGTATACGTGAACACTATATTATGAGAATTGAAGCTCACGGAGTCTTGCATTACAGTTAGAGGAGCGGCTCTGGTGGGTTGTTCTTCCGAGAATTCCTCAACATAGTTCGCAGGAACATAACCAACGCCATCTCCCGAATGCGATTGAGCAAGGATCCAGTCTCCATCCGACTCGAACAAACGTAGGACATCATCTTCTTTGATCCCAAGATCTCCAGGATGCGTAGGTTCGTAGTTGTAGACAGCTTTCATGAGCGATGAATGCCGTGCCTGTGGCCAGGATGTTACCGCGGGCGGTATTGTGGGGAAGTTCAGCCACTGTACATACCTGTTCGACGTATGCGGCGGGAACAAGCCCGACAGGACCCTCGTCCTGCCCGTTACCCTTGACCTTGACCTTCCACCAACTAAGAAACGGTTAGAGCTACAATCAGGGGCGATGTTTAACGAATTTACTCCTCGTATGTTCTCTCGATGAGGAATAGCAACTGATCCCCCTTAACAGCTATCTCATCATCGTACTGTGGGGTATAGTCATACGACGCCTTGAGGATGGCCAGATAACGGTTAAGCTCTGGCGTTTTTGGCATGTAAACAAGGTGCCCTTGGTGGTTATGGACAGTACTCGAAGCTTGTTGCCTGAGCCGTTGGGGATCCGTCCGGCGGTTGGGACAAATCAAGATCAGATGCCATAGTGTAAACAAGGACTAGGCTAATTACGTTACACCGCGTACGTATGTATATTGAAATAATATGTGCTCCGGCTCTTTACGCCCGTTTACGGTCATTTGACAGAAATTAAGGAATGGCGAACCAAAATATTGATCGTGCTTCAGTAGTCCGGCCGAAGACTCGGAAAAGTGGGGTCCCTCGCTTTGACTCATCAACGTTCGACCCCGAGCAACCACATTGGTCGATTCAGTTACAACGGTACTTACTCTTAATCGGCGTGTTTAACTCAAACTCATAAAAATCCTTGGGCTGCATCGCAGTGCATAGTATATCACCCCCGTTCTCCGCTACACATGCATCTTAGTGAGTCTCCATTGTTACCTCAGACTACAGTCCACACCGGTAACAACGCTATAGAAGTTGTCCGTGCATTTCAAGAAACCCAGTACGACCCCTGAACGTTTTGTCAGCCTGTTTTTCTACAATTTCCAATGCACATACGTCTTCCTATGATAGATGCAAGCTCGCAAAAGCAGGCGACAAACTCAAGGTTGGTGTTGGAGATGAGTCGTTACTGATGCTGCTTTGGTAGCTGAACATTGTCATCGGACGATCGAGTGAGACCTCTGAAGGAGGTCTCTCCAGACGGGTCCGGATTGATGGCGCGGATTTGGTGGTACTGCTACCTGATACGACGCGATGGGAACCCCGTGGCAGTATATTGTCCGAAACAGAGGCAATTTCCACGACTTCCTTTCCGCTCTCTTGTTCCTTGCTGGCTGCTGCTTGCCTTTCCTCTGCCGCCTTCTTCTCCTTTTCTGCAAGCTCCGCTAACAATTTCTCGCGGCGTAGCCTTATCCGCTCCATTATTGCGTTCCTAGCCTGCTCCGTTCTCTGTTGCTCGACTTCGTGCTCAGACGCCCCGTCGACGATTTGAGTCCGGGTGTCTTCTGCCCCTCCCCCCTGTCTGATACCTTTTGAAGTGTTCTGCTCGGAGGCTTCCTTCTCCGACTTCTGTGGGTCGAGCTGCTCTCTTCCCAATTCCTCGAGCTCCAAGTCAAGCATTTCGATGGACTTGTTCCCGGGACGTCCTGTTTCTTGACCCTCATCCTCATCCTCCTCATCCTCCTTATCCTCCTTATCCTCCTTATCCTCCTTATCCTCCTTATCCTCCTTATCCTCCTTATCCTCCTTATCCTCCTTATCCTCCCCATCCTCCTCATCCTCATCCACCTCCGCCTCCTCCTCCTCTAATCTCTGCTGCTCCCACAGCGATAAAACCACTTCACCTCTCAGCTCCTCAAGCTGACCATTTGACAGGTCCTTCCGATCAGAACCCGCGTCTTCCTGTAAACCAATGGCACTGTTGTTCAGCATGGCCGCGATCGAAGTCCTGATACGCTGCAGCTCTGATTCCAGTGATTCGATTTCATGGGATTTTTGCATAGATTGAGAAACCTAATAAGCGGTTGGCAATGTTTGTTTATGAACTGCTATTAACGGCGTGGCGTGGACTTACTTGTCTGTATCGTAAAGAGTTTTACGTGTTCAAAAAGCTTGCTTGAACTGACATGATAAGGCTGACCCACCGTCCTACTTCTGCTTCAAGGTTGCTAGAATCTTGCTCGGCCTCTGCGATCCTGCTCTGGAGCTGGGTTATTATGGATTCATGTGCCTTCCTTGCCTCAGAGTGCGCCATTTGGTTGACTAACACCGCGCGCAGTAGTGCAGCACTGAGAGAAAGTGACGCAGGCTGCAAATAGTTCGCAAAAAGTATATAGTCATAATTATCATCGCAGCAAATGTCAGATGGTGATATATAGAACAGGACTCACCTGGTGGTCACCAGCACTTATCAAACAATCAGTGATCGCTGTGTGCAATTTGGACACCTCTTCGATCGAGCATTTCTTCTGAGCAACTTTTGCCACTTGGTCTTCTAGCCGTCGGACCTCGTTGTTTATAACGATCGTACGGACAGAGTCCCTGGGAAACCTCAAGCGGCAAAAAGGGCAGGACGGGGAAGTATGAGGTGAAGTTGTACCAATTATGCTTGCGCAGCAAGCATTGCACATAATGTGTCCTGAACAGAGATTTTACCAAGGTAGAGACAGCCTGATCGTTGCATGCTCACCACATTGGATGGACTGGGGGAGGCGGTCAAAGCCATACTCCTTGAGACACACATCGCAGGATGATCCGGGGCCTAGTGCAAACATGTGTTTCTCCTGGGTATCGGCCAATTAACGTTAACTCTGTTATAATCAAGTACAGTTTCCTCACCGTTGACGCGGATATTAACGTCAGCGACGTACCACGGTACTACGGTAGGTGAAGAACCAAGTTCAACCAACGAAATGTTGACGGCGGCCCAAAGTTCGGAGTTTAACGTTGAGTACCAACTATAATCGTTATCTAAGCGCCGAATCATGATTGACCGATCCTTACACCCTTGTTGTGAGCAGAATCTATTGTACTTGGATGGTATATTTAGAACCAATGGTCTAAGGCTGCCATCAGAGACTTGGGTTAGAAAGGATCCAGAGACTTGAAGGTCAGGGTCGGAGTCCGCCCAGGGGAAGGCCCTACAGTGCTTTGATAGCTGAAGGTCGGGGATGCCGGCGGAAGGGACTCTTCAGAAGGAGGTCTCTGCAATCGGGATCGCAAATGTCTGCTAGGCGCCAGTGAACCAAAAGAATGCTCGTCGCGCGGTTGTGCTCCTAACCCCGGCATAATCTGATTCTCGCTCTCCCATGTAATCCCCAGGCCTGGGCTGCTTTCATCTGTCTCCGACTCTTGAGTACGCTTGGCCTGCGGTGTTTCATTCTTGGACCCAATATCCACAGCGCTCAGTTCTGTGTACAATGACGTGTGCTGCTCCCTTCCCATGTCTCGCTCGAGTCTGTCTTGTTTGAGGAACTCGAAAGTGGCCATGAGGTTCTCTCTCTCCGATCGCTCTCGCTGTAGCTGGGCTTCAAATCTCTGCCTCTTAATGCGCTCTCTGCTCAGATCCACCTCCAATTGCATGATAAATGGGTCTCCCTGTCCCACCGCTGCGGTTGGCTGTATGACTGCAAGTCTGGCGGTTATATTTTGATGCAGTCTAGTATTGCTGGTTCACGTACGCTGTGGTGATCTGCCCTGGTGGGATGGCCCCTGCTCCTCTTCGGGGCCTACAGTGCTCTTTGTAACTTCTCGATGGCAGGCCTCCGCCTCGAAGTCTCCTGCACATCCCACTGCCGTTATCCGTAACTCGTATTCCTGAGCAAGCTCTTCCCTGTACTGCCATTCGGCGGATTCATCGAGGACAAGCAATGCCTGCTGATACTCGGTTCTTATTCGGTCCTCGTCCATTGGGGCCAGCCGAAGCTGCTTGTAAAGGTTTTGAGTGAGGTCTTGTTTCATATCTTGAAAATCCTCCTGAATTCTGGCCCTGAGCGCCGCTTTCCACTGCTTATCAAGCTCTATCCCTTTCATCTCGTCCGAGCTTGCAATGGGTTGTGGTGAGAATACTTTGAACGACGTGTCGTGTTAGGTGCGCTGTACGACGTGTTTGCAGCGACATCACCTACCACTTAATGAGCCGTATGCACGGTTAAAGGTGAGAGAGACTCCAATATACTGCAGGCAGTGTCAACGAAGGAAAAGAGGTACGGCCACACGAATGGCTCAAGCGCCGGTGTGCGATTCAACTCCGCTTGTTACACCATGCATTATGTATGACTCATGATGCCAAGGACTGTCGTCGCTGCTCCCGCCAAATTCGCGCCTCAGGCATCAAGGCTACTTATTTGACACAGTCCTGAGCAGTGAGAAAAGAGTAAGGATCCTCTGTGCAAATTTTGCGTTAATGCTGTCTGAACAGAGTATATGCAATCTGCAAGGCGTCGAGCTAGTGAATATTCAGAGTTTCAGATGAAGTGCATCCATTCATGTCAACTGTTTCAATATTGTACACATGACCTATAATTTGCCTGGAACTGGATGCAGAACTGCGTGTTCAGCGCGTATACGTAGAATGTCGACTCTTTGAAGATTTGCTTCATCGCAAAGTGATCTGAAGATCGAATCCTCCTTGTCGTACAGGTTGAGGATAGTATCGAATTCGGCAACCTTTCCTTGGTCCATAACTAACACACGATCGTAATATGCTGGTTTCGCACATAGTGTCAGGAGGGACTCTGCAGAACAGAGGGGAAATGGCACAAACCAATGGTGCTTAATCGATGTGCAACGCAGAGTACAGTCGATCCCCTGAATTCCGTTTGAATAGTCTGTTGCAGTTTCGAGTCCATCTCAACATCAACGCTGCTTGTCGCTTCGTCGAGCACAATTATCCGACTTAATTTGACTAACGCTCTCGCAAGTGCAATGAGTTGTTTTTCTCCCGCACTCAAGTTCGAGCCTAAAAACATTTAATCAGGTACAGATTTGAAAAAAGGTGCCAAATACCATGTACCTTCGTCTCCAACAACGGAGTCGAGGCTGAATTTGGCTTCAGTGAAAGGATCTACTGGACCATCTCTAGGGAGTAGCCATGTCCTCTGAAGAATATGTATAAGCTCCGCATCTGTTCTTGAGCGCTGGGGGTCTCTGTGACCAATATTTAAACATGTTAGTGGCGTCGAACAAGAATATGACTTACAGGTTATCACGAAGTGTTCCAAACAACAGAACACAATCTTGAGGAACAAGGGTGAGCCGACTTCGCAAGGTCTCCAGACCAATGTTACGGATATTGACTCCATCGATTTCGACATGTCCGTCCGAGACCTCCACCATGCTGAAGGCATATAGTGAGAGATAGTACCAGACAAGATCACAAAGTAGACGCTCACCGGAACAAAGCTTGCAAGAGCGAGCTCTTACCCGCACCTGTACGTCCCACGATGCCTATCTTTTCGCCAGATTGAATCTTGAAGTTGACCTCCTTCAGTACACGGGGCAATCCTTCCCGATAGGCCAGGTCAACGTGCTTGAATTCAATTCTTCCTTCCGCAGGCCATGATGTCGGAGGATCGTCAGGGGTATGTAAGTCTCCTTCTGGTGTAATGTTTGCATAGTGTAGGATGCGCTCCACTGAGTTCATGTTCTGTTCAATTTGAGCGTATTGGGCAACTATGTCAGCTAGAAATAGGTCAATATTGACTCAACATAGCTGAGAAAGGTCTCGCACAGAAGTATTGAGTCACTACAAACACAAGATCAACAATCGTTCAGGCAGAAGAGATGATGGCATACTTAGCAACGTATACGACAGCAGAACACCGGTCTGCGACGGATTGATTGTAGTCCTGAAGCCTGAGGCGAAAAGGGCAATACCCAGAATCAAGACGTTTCCCAATAGATCGAGCCTCACAGCCAACCACCGCTGAATTGACACGGTCATGTAGTAGGCCCTGTTTTGGAGGTCCAAGCCAGTTTCAACCTCCTTGATTGAACGATTTTGTTCCCCATAGGCTCGGATGGTTGAGAGGCCAGTAAGGCTCTCTGCAAAGGTTGTCAGCCACCGTGGTTGGATGTGGTGATTCGTGAATATAGGCTTACCAGAGACCGACGAATAAAGAATCGAGCGATGGAGAGAATCCCAACGGTTCACCTCAACTGATGTCCGTCTGTAATAGAGAGATATGACCTGGTATATCGTGACCAGAGGCACAAATATAGTTCCGAGGTACGGAAAGACGTAGAAGACAAGGCCAACCGTTCCGAAGATACGGAATAATGTATCCAAGTACTTCAGCCACTTGTCAATCCCGCCGACGTTGCTCAAGAGTCAATAAACGTACTTGGAATGAGACCATTGCCATGTCAATATCAAGGGTATCCTGATCCTTGGAAAAGCGGGAGAGCACTCGCCCTGACATAGTTGTTTGTCAAATTCTCCAATAATATTCAGAAAAAAACTGCTTACCCATCGGTGTGGTGTCGAAGAACGACATTGGAGCGCGGAGCACACCCTGAAGTGCTCGCTTTCCAAGAGTAAAGCTAGCCTTCAAAGCGGCCAATCTAATAACACCCGTCAGTACCCTGTTCACCTGCATTCTCCTATAGGAATACGCGCGTAAAGCAGTAATTCAGAACAAAAGTCAATATAGCCTGTGCACCTCCCAACCCTGCGTAAATTGCCATATAGTGCCCTTGAGCGAGTCCAGGGATGCTTTCTGAAGACCAGAAGCCAAGGAACAACGCATTTCCAACTACACAGTCCGTGAGTCTCACACTTGGGCTTTTGAACTTACATGGGTCAGAAGGAACGTACCGGAGGCAAATTGAGTCAAGGTTAGCAGGAGCAAAAGCCACGGGCCCCAAGAAACGCCACCGGCAGCCTTGAGATAACATGTATAGGTTGCTCCTGACACTGCGCCAATCTTTCTCTCTTCCTCCTGCATCAGAGGCGTAGTTGACTCCATTCCCTTCTTCATGCCAGCTTTGAAGGTATCACCGACATCAGTTCCATTCTGCTTCCCACAGATTTGCTCTGAAGCCTTCGCCTTAACTTCAGGCTCACCATCACAGCTCGACTCTGAATTACCATATTCTTCTACGAGTCGAACAAAGATGGTGCTTGTTGCCATAAGATCCTACGAGGAAGTCATGTTAGTATCACTCACATGAAAGTATAGTATTTATGATGCTCACCGCGTATGTTCCTTGCTCTATGATTTGACCATGGTCCATAACATATATACAGTCCAGTTTATCCAGCGCATGAAGTGAGTGTGTAACGAGAATTCGAGTTCGATCAGCCAAAGGTCCATTCAGGAAGCAATTATTAAGGATCGCTTTTCCAACATACGCATCGACGGCTGATAGAGGATCATCGAGTAGGGCGATATCCGAGTTGGAATATGCAACTCTTGCTAGAGAAACTCGCGCCTTCTGGCCCCCTGTTCCGACATTAGGTTCAACTTTGAGACTTCTCGGCGGAGATGAAAGTGGCTTACCGCTCAGATTGATACCCTTTTCGCCAATTTCCGTGTCCAAGCCATTCGGAAGCATTTCGATATCGCGTTCTAAATTGCAAGCTGAAATCACAGCGCAAAACCTATTAGCTTCTTGAGTGCCGTTCTGCCTCCAACCAGTGAATATGGAAACCCACCGTTGTTGGTCGTATGGCTGCCCAAACAAGATATTATCCCGAAGGGTGGCATTTCGGATCCACGCAGTTTGGGGGGCATATGCGAGGCGTCCTCCAAATCGCACCTCTCCGCGAGTCTTCCGCATTTCGCCTACGAGTGCCTGCAAAGCGGAGCTCTACGATACCATGGTTAGCTTATGTACCTCTCCATGCAACGAACCACATACCTTTCCTGAACCCACTCTGCCAACAATACCAACAAACGCACCCTTCGATACGCTAAACTTGAAGTTCTTCAACTCGAATAGCTTCTCCTCATCCTGCCCGCTTTCCACCACCGGTAAGAATCCAACGTCACTGTCGTTGCTTGTGTACTGTGGCAGTCCCAATCGGGGATTTTGGCTCCTCTTCTTGTCTGACTTTCGGAATCGTATGTCCTTATTATGACCGGTAATGTCTGGAGCTCTGGCAGTTTCCCAAGTAAAATCTCCATGTGCATCCACAGCAAAGTCATACGCCTGGCTCACGCCGTATGGCTCTGGTAAGTCCTCTGCGTCGAGGAAGGCACCTATACGAACAACAGCTACCAGTGCCTGTGAAAGCGAGGTAAGGACGAGGGGAAAGTATATCAAAGGTATCCGAATAATCTAAAGAATAAGATTTTAGAAGGAAAATCTAAGCAAGGGTGCCTCGGGCTCACATTAAACAGTTGGAGAGCACTGAAGATAATGGAGACTTCAAGACTATGGCCAGTTAAAGCATAGGAAATCTAAGACCTCCATATGAGCTGGCTGACCAATTCTCTGACGTGCAGCGAAGACTTCTGACTCACAAATGAAAAGATCGAGGCAAAAATTGGAATAAACGTCATCACCGCAATCAAAGTTGAGCGCGCAACGCTAAAAGCAAGGGCTTAGGACAACACGGGGATTGCTGCCAGGTATGCACTTACGCGGTATTTCTGAGTGCAAGGATTTCGCCGGATCTCAAATCCAAAATTTGATTATTGTAGAAGCTTTCCCAAGCAAAGGACTTGACGAGTCGAATTCCTTGCATGACCTAAAGGACGGTAATTCAGTCTGGAAGTGGGTGCTAACCATTCCGACAACTTGCCTCGCTGGTTAACCTAATCCTTTTATCGGTGTATTTAACGCCATGTGCACGCTGTGCAAACATTATATTGACCAAAACAATTTGGATTGGGACGCCAAAAAGAAGAACTCCCAGCCCGACTAGCGCTGAATAACCCAGCTATTACACCCGTTGACGTCAGTAAGAATTATCATCAGACAAAAAGGAGGACCCAGTCACTTACCATTCCAATAACAAGGCCAAGACCAATAGCCAACTAAAGGATGGTTTAGGTGAGAAAACCCCACAATGTCTATTTTCATCCTCACCTGGATAGGTGCAATCCACAGTCTAACGTTTGGACAAATGATCAATACCAGCAAGGAATATCGCAAAGAGGCGACCGCAAATGTGAGCATTTACCGCAAAGCGGGACAACCTCGTCGTGTCCGTCGAGATCATTGTGGTAATTTGGCCAGAACTATGATTGATACGACCTCGGCCAGATATGCGTAACGCTTTGCGGGAAATCGCCCCGATGAGCTTGAATAGCAATTCAGCGTGAATAAAAGAATGGTCGTCAACAATCACCTACCCCCGACCTCACATGAAGGCCGACCGTCATGGTTACTGTCAAACTGTTTGAGTGTCTTTCATTGTGATATTGTCCGCCGAACTTACAATGCATGGATCGGTTCGTTAACTGACAACGCATTAGACAATGGCGGAATGAATGGTATACTATCAGTGTGGCGTACCAAACTTGCTACCTCTGAGGATATGATAAATCAGCGAGCCGAGAAAACAAGCGAGAAAGGGGATCCCACGTTGCGTTGCGAACAAAGCGAATGCCAGCCCAACTCCGTACAAAACCCCATGTGGTCTAGTCATCGAACCTGAGTCCAAAGCAGCATCCTGTTCGCCTTCTGACATGCGATAGAAGTTGTACGACTCCCCGAGCCACTGTAAAAGTATTCTCGTCAAGAGTGGGCTTGTCGTCTTCAAAACATCTATTTCCAGCCAACGGTAAACGAACAACTATAATCCGATGATCCTGATAGATACCAACCTGCGATGAGCTTCAAGATTCCGGACAACCACAGCTCGTGTGAAAAGGTGCGCGCAATGGCTTTGAACAGTGATCCATCATATGTCTTCGGTTCCTTCTTTGATTTTGATTTTGATTTTTTTGGGTGCTTCCCAGAGAACTTAACCGTTTCCGCCTTCTCCGACGTGGTATTAGAAGCGTCATCTACTTGCAGAGATGATTCTTCTATGAAGTCTCGCAAGTGACGTGGTCGGGTTTCAGGCGGCACGCGAGCGTAGTAGTTGGCCTCAATCTTCCCAGTCTTGACGGTGCTCGACTCCTCTGGTGGTAGATGCCAGAAGTCTGCGAGAAACGGTCTGTTAAAGCGACATTCTCGTACAAGCGTCGCGCGAAACGCACCCTCTTTCTCCAGTGGTCTCGAGAAGCCGGCTTCGAGGAAGGGCGTAAGCCAGTGAAAGGTCGCCCGGGAGATTAAACTGTAAAAAAAAATGTTATGACATAGTTCGCATATTATCCTCTATCCGCACGTACTTTGCTGTCTTTTCAGGCACAACTTCACCCCCGCCAAACGCAGGCGGCGCCGGAGTAGGGTGGAATGGATTTGGAATGCGCATATTCTCGATTATTAACACGGGGTTTACCACTGCGGATGTCGATGAAGGGAGAAGTTGATATCAGGATGAACTTCCCTCAAAGGAGTCCAAGAGAGTCAAGAGTAGTTGTTCTTGTCCATTCTATTTATCCGAGCAGAATGGTACAGAGCCACTTAAACCATGGGGCTCTGGAGGAAGACGTCAACGAATGTAGTGATGCCATCCGCTGGATTTCTACCAGTTCTTTTGGAACGACAACGTGAGTATTACTTGGTTGTAATGAAGTTCTTCTAAAGCTTACCATTCCTTCGGTGGGACCAGATAATGTACAAAACAAAGCTGACCCATGATGCATGAACATTGAGGCCCGAGGCCTTGGTCCTGAGTTTCTGAATCGGCGTGCTTGCCATTCGTTGCAAGAGTTGGGGGACAGTGTCCCATTCTAGTCACTGGCACCTATCGGTACCGTGTTAATCCAGAAACTGGGCATTTTCGCTGCACTCTAAGCCACACACGGGCTGTACTTTTTGTTGAAAGGAGGAAAAGGGAAAAGCTGTCGCGAGTGGCGACCATTGATGACGGTTATGAGTGACATCACGGGCCCGGGACCAATTGCAAGAAGGACCGCGCTACACTTCGGATGTGGTCAGAGTCAGGACCCAGACTTGAGCAAAAGTTGGATCTTGGGAGAAAGTAATGGATATCAGACTGTTCTTATTATTAGGATATCAACGGCAGCAGATGGTACGTTAATTAATGTGGCAGTATGGTATAAGTGAATTCATTATGAAATAAGGACGGCGTTCTCAGAGCGTATGCGTAAAATATCGGCTCGTTGAAGGTTCGCTTCATCGCAAAGTGATCTGAAGATCGAGTCTTCATTGTCGTAAAGGTTGAGGACGGTGTCAAATTCGGCAACCTGCCCTTGGTCCATAACAATAACCCGGTCGTAGTATGCTGGATACAAAGCGTGTCAGCGGCAGCATGCATTGACAATCAGTGAAAGGAAACACACCAATAGTGTTCAGTCTGTGCGCAATGCATAACAAAGTAGAGGTTGTGAATTGCGTTTGAATGGTTCGTTGCAGCTTCGAGTCCGTTTCGACATCAACGCTACTTGTAGCTTCGTCGAGTACGATCACACGACTGTTTTTTACCAACGCCCTCGCCAACGCAAGGAGTTGTTTTTCTCCAGCACTAAAGTTTGAACCTAGAAAACTAATCAGTATTGATCGAAAATAAAAGGCTAACAAGTGCCACAAACCATCGTCTCCGACAACAGAGTCCAGGCTGAACTTCGCTTCAGTGGAGGGATCCACAGGACCCTCTGCAGGTAGTAACCACGCTCTTTGAAGGACCTGAATCAGCTCGGCGTCGGTTCTCGTACGTTGCGGGTCGCTGAGATAGACATGAGCATGATATGGATTCTGACAAAGAGATAGACATACAGGTTATCCCGGAGTGTTCCAAGGAACAAAACACTGTCCTGAGGAACAAGGGCGAGTTGCGTTCTCAAAGTCTGTAGACCAACATCACGAATATTCACGCCATCGATCTCGATTTTCCCGCCAGAAACCTCCACCATACTGGAGGAACGTTAGATATAACCGAGAACGAGGTTAAAGGACAGATGCTTACCGGAACAAGGCTTGCAAGAGCGAACTCTTTCCCGCGCCAGTGCGTCCCACAATGCCAACCTTTTCCCCAGGTCGGATCTTGAAGTCCACTTCCTTCAGAACGCGAGGTAGCCCTTCACGATAGGCAAGGTCGACCTTCTTGAATTCGATTGTTCCTTCCTGAGGCCATGATGCCGGGGGGTCATTAGGCGTGTGGAGGTCTCCTTCCGGTGAAATATCGGCATAGTGCAGGACACGCTCCACTGAGTTCATGTTCTGCTCGATTTGGGCGTACTGGGCAACCATCTCAGCTAAAAGGAAGTCAATATCTGTATCACTCGAGAAATAATATCAATCGCGTACAGAAGAATTGTGTCACTATAAATCAAAACATCAGTAAAAAATTCACGATGGTGCTAGAACATGAGAACTTACTGGTCAAGGTATATGATAACAGGACACCTGTTTGAGAGGGGTTGATCGTCGTTCTGAAACCGGCAGCAAAAAGGGCGATTCCCAAGATTAGAATATTTCCCAACAGGTCAAGCCTCACAGCCAACCACCGCTGAAGTGAAACGATCATGTAGTACGCCCTATTTTGATAGTCCAGGCCAGCTTCTGCTTCCTTGATGGATCGGCCTTCCTCTCGGTAAGCGCGAATGGTGGAAAGGCCGGTAAGACTCTCTGGGAAAGACAGTCAGTTATGAAGAGATAGATGCATACCAAGTACATACCAGAGAATGACGAATACAGGATTGAGCGATGGAGCGAGTCCCACCGTTTCGCCTCGACTGATGTTCGACGGTAGTAGAGTGAGATCACTTGATAGATGACAACCATAGGCGCGAAGATGATTCCGAGGTAGGGGAAGATGTAGAAGACGAGGCCGATTGTTCCAAAGATGTGGAAAAGGGTATTCGAAAACTGAGTATACGGATCAGGGAAACAACATTACTGGTAGGAAAAGAGATGTGTACCTGGAAGGAGATCATGGACATATCAGTGTCGAGGGTATCTTGATCCTTTGAGAAGCGAGAAAGAACACGTCCTGATGCGTTGGGTCAGAGACTTTCCCAAATATGTCTGAAAAGAACCTTACCCATCGGTGTCGTGTCAAAGAAGGACACTGGTGCACGAAGCACACCCTGAAGTGCACGCTTTCCAAGGGTATAGCTAGCTCTCAAGGCAGCCAAACTAGAATGTGTGTCAGACAGTTTGCTTGCTCAAGGAATGGTGAAACAGCCACATACGTGTAGCAGAAGCTCAGAACGAAGGTAAAGACGGCCTGTACACCTCCCAATCCGGCGTAGACACCCATATAGTGCCCCTGTGAGAATCCAGGGATAGTTTGCGCCGTCCAGAAACCGAGGAATAGTGTATTTCCAACTGTAGTACTAGTGAGCGTGATTCACTGCGGCAAATCGAAAAGGACATACCGGACGCAGCTTGGGTCAGAGTCAAGAGAATCAAAAGCCAAGGGCCCCACGAAACGCCACCTGCCGCCTTGAGGTAACTGGAATAGATGGATCCGGTAATAGCACCCATGTTTCGCTCCTCCTCTTGTATTAGCGCTGCATTTGACTTTTTTCCAACCTTGGCTTCAGCCTCAGAAGGCGCTTCTAAGCCGTCTTTCTTCGCAACATCCCGACGGGTATGCTTATCTGCGTCCCCAGCCTCGTCCTCGCCATCCGACTCGGCATTGCCATAATCCTCAACGAGCCGCGAGAAGACGGTGCTGTTCGCCATAAGATCCTACAAGTCATCTCAGTACCAATTACAAGCAGCAAAGAGAGCTGAGAATGCTCACCACATAGGTTCCTTGCTCGATGATTCGACCTTGATCCATGACATAGATGTAGTCCAGTTTGTCCAGCACGTGGAGTGAGTGTGTGACCAGAATTCGGGTACGATCAGCCAAAGGTCCGTTCAAGAAACAGTTGTCGAGGATCGCCTTTCCGACATACGCGTCAACTGCTGATAGAGGATCGTCAAGTAACGCGATATCTGCGCTTGAATATGCCACTCTGGCCAAAGAAACTCGGGCTTTTTGACCACCTAGTAGGATAAAGTCAGCTCCAGAGGTCTTAATGAGTAATGGGGACTTACCGCTGAGATTGATGCCCTTTTCCCCAATTTCCGTCTCCAGACCATTTGGCAGCATTTCAATATCATGTTCCAAGTTGCAAGCATCGATAACGCCGCGGAATCTGAGAACCTGTTTAGCACCACTCTAACGATGTGAACATAAGACGTACCTTTCTTCATCGTACGGTTGTCCAAACAGGATGTTATCCCGAAGCGTGGCATTCCGAATCCAAGCTGCCTGAGGGGCATACGCCATACTTCCTCCAAATTTAACGTCGCCGCGTATCTTTCGCATCTCGCCGATGAGTGCTTGCAAAGCAGAGCTCTACATAAAGAGAAATAAGCTTACGATCTCCCATCCAGATAATTATATCACGTACCTTTCCAGACCCCACTCGACCGACAATACCGATAAACGCACCCTTGGGCGCGCGCAGCTTGAAATCGTTCAACTCGAAAGGCTTTTCTTCGTCCTTCTCTCCCTCAGTAGTTTCCGATTTGTTGTCGACATCTTTCTCATTGCCGTATTGAGGAAGCTCCGATCCCTGCTTGCCATTCTTCTTGTCGGCTTTCTTTTTAGCCTTCTTGTCCTTGCTACTGGTAGCATGATCTGGAGGGTTGACAGTTTCCCAAGCGAAGTCGCCATCCGCTTCAAGAGCGATATCTAGTCTTTCACTGATGTCATATGGCTTGGGTAAGTCCTCCGCTGTAAGGAAGGCACCGATGCGACGAACGGCGACCAACGCCTCAGAGAATGCCGCAAGAACGAAGGGAAAGAACATTAACGGCATGCGGATAATCTACGGTATGCCATTTTAGAACCCCCAGGATGAAGCAGCAGGCACGGTACTTACATTGAAAAGCTGAAGAGCAGTGAAGATGATCGCAACGTCAAGGTTGTGGTCGGTCAGGGCATACGTGATCTATAGAGACCTGGTCAACATTCTGATCATTCAGGGAGTGCATTGACTTACGAAGGAAAGGATGGCAGCCAAAATTGGGATGAAGGTCATCATTGCGATCATACCAGACCGCGCAATACTAACGATATGGAGATTAATACAGTAGGAGAGGGTGACTGGAGACGCATCTTACGCGGTCTTTTTCAGCGCTGTGATCTCTCCTGATCGCAAACCCAAGATTTGTTCCATGTAGAAGTTTTCCCAAGCGAAAAACTTGACTAGACGAATACCTTGCATGACCTGAAGCCAGCAGTGTGAGATTTGCGTACATTAAAAACAATTTATGAACTTACCTCGCCGGTTAGCCTCAGCCTCTTGTCGGTAAACTTGACGCCCTTTTCGCGTTGTGCGAACATGATCTTGACCAAAACAATTTGAAGCGGCAATCCTACAACCAAAACTCCAAGACCGACGAGGGCCGAATAACCCAACTATGTTTATTCTCTTCAGTAATAATGTCTGTAGACAGAAAAGTAGAGCTTACAGTTCCAATAACGAGGCCGATACCAATCGCCAACTGGTTCCAATGAGTTAGACACAGCAAAGAGATTTCATAGCAATTCACTTACTTGGATGGGTGCGATCCAGAGCCTATCAGTGGAACGAGCGATCAGCTCTCAGGGATTGTCAGGAGAGAAGTATGCACTCACACATGAGCGAACATTGTGAAGCGGTCCAGTTTCGTCGTGTCTGTTGATATCATCGTTGTGATTTGGCCAGAATTGTGGTCGATGCGACCACGGCCAGAGATACGCAACGCTTTGCGGAAGATTACACCAATAAGCTTTTAAGGCACTAATCAGTATGATAGAATGCCCCGAATTGTTTCCCACTTACTCCAGACCTAACATGAAGACCGGCCGCCATGGTCACTGCATCCGACAGTTTGTAAGTGTTGACAAGGTGTTGCTACTTAACCGAACTTACACTGCATGGACCAGTTCGTCAACTACTCCCAACGCGTTAGACCGTGTTAAGATGCTAATCAATATGACGTACCAAACTCGCCACCTCTGAGAGATCAGATTCAGTACATCGCCCACAATATATGAACTGTTTGGACAAGAGAACTCACGTTGCATCGCAAAGAAGGCAAAGGCGAGCCCAATTCCATATCCAATCCCTCTTGGTTTCTGCAACAAACCCGATTCCACGGCAGCGTTTTGTTCGGCTTCCGACAAGCGGTGGAATCTGTATGATTCCCCGAGCCATTGTAGAAGAACCCTTGTCAGTAGTGGTGTTGTTGTCTTCAGTACATCTGTGTTCAGAATAGCAGTGAGTGACCCGTCTCAACATCGCCTTCATTGGTACCGACCTGCAATGAGCTTTAAAATTCCGGATACCCAAAGATCGGATGAGAATGTGTGGGCAATGGCCTTGAACAATGACTCGTCATATTTCTTTGGTGCCTTCTTTGATTTTTCCGCAGTCTTCCCAGATGGTTTCGCTGCTTCTGGGTCGGCCTTCTCGGTGAAGGCGCTTGAATCGTCATCAGCTCCCAGGGACTGTTCCTTTGGGATGTCTCGAAGGTGGCGTGGCCGTTTTTCCGGTGGAACGCGAGCATAGTAGTTGGCCTCGATTTTCTCAGCCATAACAGAGCTAGACTCCTCTGGTGGCAAAAGCCAAAAGTCTGCAGTGAACTCGTTAATTGTCGACTTTCGTCTGTCAGTCTTCTCAGAAACACACCATCTTTCTCCAAAGGCCTTGAGAATCCAGCTTCGAGGAAAGGAGTGAGCCAGTGAAAAATCGCCCTGCTGAACACACTGAAAGCCCGCCTTTGTCAGAAAACTCGCCTCGCCGCTTCAAATGGACGACAAAACTCACTTGGATGTCTTCTCTGGCACGACTTTACCTCCACCAAACCCTGGCGGGGAAGGCGAAGGGTGAAATGGGTTTGGGATACGCATCCTGGTGGTCGTCGAGTCGCAATGGACTCACTACCGCACGGCGATGTGCAAGGAAGGTAAGAAGGGCGCGACAAATAGTTCCGGAAGCAAAACAAATCAAGAGGAACTAAATGCCCCTTCCTTAAGAAGGGCGCCGAGGCAACATTGCCCACAGGCTAACGTACCCTTGCGATGGCCGCATGGAACGGAACACGTCTTGCGGACGCGCAGTCTGCCGAATTGCTGAGTAAACGACCGTAAGAGTCAGCCAGTACATTACGCGTCCAAGCGGCATGAGTCAACTTGAAAGCATCACAAATGCCAGCATCCGAGTGTTCTAAAAATCAAATTCGGAGCTTTTTGCCATTACAAAGCCTTGGCTTACGGATTTACTTCTGGTTGATAATAACGATTTGCACAGCAAAATCAATTTCAAATTGGAAACAACGCGAATGAACGAGGCCGGGTACTTATTTACGCAGCAAGCGCAGCAAACCGAGGAATGACGTGAAATTGTCGTAGATAATAGCAGGCGAGACTACATGACAGATCCTTATTTCTTGCCTTGCTTTTTGGCTTTTCTCTTCCTCCCGATGAGCGAGCCAACAGGATTGAAAGACTTTTGAGGGGTTGACTTGGAGTCAGATTTGGCCGGTGCCGACGTTGCTTCCGTCACCCCATCATCTTCATTTTTGCCAGACTTTCGTTTCTTTGTGGGGCGCTCATCACCTTTGCGAGGTCGAGGGTTAGACCCGTGTTCTTTGTCTTTCTTCATCCCATCTTTAGCGCCAGGTGTCCGCGTCTGTTAAGGAATTGTGATTAGAAAACAGGTGAAATCGGGACTAGTGTCAACTTACAGATGATGGCTCCGTCTTGTCTTTGGAGAACCTTTCTTGGTAGCTTTGATTCCGTCTTTGAACCACCTGGACGTTCTCTATCGAGAATTCCACGATCAGCCTACCCCTGCCTTCCTTCTTGGTAGACGTCCCCAGCTCAATTTCATCCTTTATCCGCTTGATTCTATCCTCATCCTTCGTTTCCGATTTCTTCTCCCTTTTTAGAATATCAGCCAACTCCTCCTTCCACCATGCCTCAAACAGGGGAGCTACAGCAGGGTTGTTGTTCGCCCACCTCAACACGCGAAGTGAATCAGCATGCTGGTGCATTTCCAAGAAACCGTAGCCTTTGCTCCTCCCCTTGCCTGTGACAGGATCCACACGTTCAGCCTGGCGGATGATTTTGGTTTGCTTCACCCCAGTATCTCTGCCCTTGCCCTTCTTCGAGTCTTTCGATGAAGCCTTCTCACCACCCTCCTGCTCCCTCTCTCCCTCTTTGATGATCTCATCTAGACGATCTTCAGACCGTTCCGTTACCTCGTCCGTTGTCAGAGCTGTGCGAGTTCCGGCTTTCACTTCGGCTTCGTAGGCACGGACGGCGTGGATAGCAAGCCGCTTAAGCATACGTTCAGTTGCGTACAGAGGCATCTGGCGAACGCTAAGACGGGTTCTGGAGATGAACAGCGATGGGTTCGATTTCAGGAGAGCTTTGCGTTGGCTGTAAGAGTTGTTTCTTCGTTCGAGTTCTGGGGGTGGTATGTGGGCGGCCTCAGGAGAGTTAGGGAAGATGACTGTAAACGTCCTATCAATTGGTGCCAGTCACTGAGAAATATTATGACCATACCTCCTTCTCTCAAAAGGTACATGCTCCTCTTGTCCTGCTTTTCCCTAAGCTTCTCGCCCTCTTCTTTGAGTTTGCTTGCGACATCACGAGTCACAGCACGAACGACATCCAATGTACGGCCGTGGAGGACGAGTGTACGAGCCATGCTGGATGACGGATCCGGTGTCAGGATGGATGGAAGACTAAAGGGGTTCTTTTTTGGCTACAAAGGCGAATGAGATCGTATTTCATGACAAGATGTATGATTAAGGGCTTACCGCTGTCGACAGACCCGTCATTTCTGAACGGAGAATGTCGCTTTGCTCAACGACTTTGTCGGCATCCTCTCTGTTCCAGAAACAAGCGAACCCAGTGCCGCGAGACCTGCCAGATTCAGGATCAAGCGTAATTCGGGCGTACCGGAGAGGACCAAAGGCTCGGAACCTAGAAAAAGGAATCAAAAATTGTTTCGCACAGGAGAATCTTCGTACTTACAGCGTCCTCAGTTCGTCCTCCGTCGCATTATATGGAACATTACGCACAAACAGTGTCGTACCAGCTTCCGGGGCCGGGAGTTCGGGTTTGACTGGAGCTTCATCATCGCTATCCCTGAGATCATCGTCGTCATCATCGTCATCCGAGGGTGAAGAGTCGCTGTCTTCTCCGTGGACACCCAGGCCACCCTCCGACTCTGAGCTACTCCCACTGTCACTGCCACTTTCGCTGCCAGAATCCATCTCCACATCACCGTCCTCTGGTTTCTCAACTTTTGCCAGCTCCTCTTTCCATTTCTCCTTACTCAGGGCCCAATCCACAGCGATGATTCTCTCGTCGACCTTGTCTTCCGACTGCTTTTCTTCCGTCTCGTCCACCTCCATTTCCGCGTCTTGCTCTTCTTCCTCATCGGCCTTCTCTTGCGTTTCCGACGTCTGATTCTGGAGCTTAGCCTTCTTCTCCAACCTCATCTGCTTCTTTCTCTTCTGCTTGTTCGACACCAGCTCCTCCGCCATACCCGCCCGAATAGCCTTGCCATTACACGCCCCCAGCGCAGTCTCCGCGTCCTTCTTGCTCAGCATCCACACGAACGCGAAGCCCTTATTCCGCGTAACAGTCTTGTCGCCCTGTTCCTCCTCCACCAGAGGCATAGTGATAGAATGTACGGGTCCATGAGGCAAAAACAAAGCTCGGAGATCGTTCTCCGTCGCATTGAAGGGCAAGTTGCGTACGATGAGTCGACTGGCGCGACTGGGTGCAGCTTTTCCAGCCGGAGCGTCCCCTGCTGTCTTTTTGGCGGCAGGTTTTGAAAGATTTTCGAGCCGTTTCTTCAAGGTGACTGAAAGAAGCGATCCTTTGTAGACATGCGCGTGTAGTTTGGTGACTGCTTCGCTAGCGTTGCTGGGTTTTACAAAAATCACATGAGCTACAATACATGTTAGTGAAAAGTCCAAGAGCGAGCTGGTAAAAACACACCTGTCGTAGGATCCTCCTCGTCATTTGCCAATTTCGCTGGGTAAATCAGCTTTTCTGCACCGGCACACTTCCTGATCTTCTTCCACAACGTTTGAGAGTCCAGAGGCGAAGGCAAGCCGGTCACAATGACTGTGCGGATTGCAAGAGGGTCATGAGCGGTCTTGACATAAGTTTTCGCTTGTGCGGGTTTCGGCTTCTTCTCCACATCTCCTCTGGCCTCTTTCTCCTTGGTCTCCTTCATGGTAGGCTGCGAGCAATTATAAGCCCTTGGTCCGAGTCACCCATTCGAAAAGCTGCTAACGCACCTTTTTGCCAGCCCACTGAACCCTAAGAGCTCTCCCAGCAATGTCCAATCCCTCCTCATTGATTTTAGCAAGACAACTCTCCGCATCTTCCTTAATCGCGAACGACACATAACCAACACCCTTGGAGACCCCGGTCCCTTGCTCTGTCACCACGAAAGCAGTTCTTACAGGTGCAATATCGGAGAACAGTGTCTGCAAATCCACAGATGTCGCCGTGTATGGCAAATTCGAAATGAAGAGCGTTGACCTAGCGGCTTTGGCGTCAGTTGTATATCTGGACCTTTATAGCCATACTACGCACCCATGTGCACCATCTGTACCCGCCACTTCCTCTCTGTCCTTTCGTTTACCCAAGTTGGAAGCCATTATGAGCAGCGGAAAGTCGTGGTTTGGGAGGAAGAACTTTTACAGGTGGCTGTGCTTTGAATACTAAAATGGAAGAGCCCCTATTCTGTCAGGATATGATGTAGAGGAAGTGCTCTAGAGCAAAAGCAAAGGTACAAATAATTTCGCATTGCATTCTTAATTGCTATCTACACTCAGGGCAGATCATATCTACAACTAAATAGACGTAATCAAAGCTGGATGAGCAGTCGCCTCCGGAGAAACAACCGATGTCTTGGGTATAGAGTCGCAGAACGGGACTGCGAACGATTTAACTGTTCCAGGATTGCACACTGGCCATGGCGGAACTATAAGACTTGGTGCATCAGTCGGTGCTGGCGCTACCGTCGTCGTCGAAGGAGCATTACAGTTCGGGATGGGGGTCGCATGGCCAGGACCGGCCTGGAGAGGGTTACAGCCAGGAAGCTCTTCGAGATCTGTGCAGACGTGAAATTAGCATGGAAGTATTTTGGCAGCAGAGACGCGCACTTACATTCCCCTTCAGTGATCTCAGGAACCTGAGCACCCTTCTTACACCTGTTCATTCCATCTGTGTCTTGAACCGCCAGCGTGGTACAGTCGGTCGGAATGCCGTCCGCAGTAGTGCATGTCTCCATAGCTCTGGTAAGAGAGTCTCCCTCCCATCCGAAAACATAATCAGCGTGTTGTCCATATCCAGTTCTATCAAGGCGCATGAACAAACATTTTCATCGTTCAAGTTTGTAGTACTCACGGATCACCGTTGCTCAGCACAAATGGTTGTGAGCCATCGCTCGGCCACAACGACGGGTCGTTAAACAATCGGGTGTCCCAAACAATCTCGATGAAGATGAGGGGTATCCGGATAGGATGCGTTGCAGGGCAAGGTACGCGGAAGAAGCCGCCAATCCCATGCGCTACATGACTCTGGAAGGCTGGTTAACGGAATCCTGACAGAAGAACGTTGTCTACCTCGTGGTCTTCACTGTCCAGGTTTTTACCGTCCCAGCACCTATTTAACAGCAAACGTGAGAAAGAGCATCCACACCACTGACAAAGAACCTACTGAGGGAAGTAGATATTCGACCGAATTCCACCAGTACACGTTCTATTCGGCAAATGGAAGGAGTCTTCTGGACCAAAGCCAGTTTGGCTTCCGCCAGATCCAGGATTAGCCCCATCAAAGCACCTGAACGTCGTTGCATGCGAGGCCGAAACGTCACTAGGATCTATATCGTTGCTTCGCCTCATAGGATTTCCAACTCGCATTCGGAACCCCTGGTTGACACGATGGGCAAATGGAGACATCGATGGAAAAGTTTGCTTACCTTGACGAAAGGAACGAAGGTGACACCGTCCAATGGTGCAGATGGCTGGAAGTAATAAACCGTCATGCCTCCATCCTGAAGCCCAGGACCACTGTTGTGGTTTGGCATTTGTGGAACCTAGTTGCAGTAATTTGTGAGTCCTTCCTTGTCTTTACTTGAGGGGAGATTTCCAACCCTTAGGAAAGTCCCATTGGGGTGCTTAAAGTATAGTACAGCCGTCCAATAATTGGATTTATCTTCCACAAATCGGCAGGTAGTGCAGGTCGATAAGGCCGGTAGGTCGTTTTCCGGGTCCATAGTCAAGTTGAATCTAGTTTTGAAGCAATGGTTAATGAGGCTACCGCCTCGATATAGATTGAAACGTACGCATTCTATGCAATACAAGGTGCGGGCACTGTGAATGCAGATACAAGCAGACATGAAGGGTGTACTCACACCCCCAACAATCTGGTGGAGGTGGGGAGAGACCTCCCCAGGTGTTACAAGCCTAAATAGGTATCAAGATACCGTACAACGACAACAGAAAGCAATGTCACTTACGGGTCAAAACGCTCTGTTACGAGTTGAGAACAGGGAAAGCGGAGGAACGCCTTCACAGTCCAGGGCGCGACTGCAGTTAGCACCGCTACAATTTGAGATAATCCTACCATTCTGAAGCAGTTGCCACTTAGTTCAGTGTACAGGCTCTGATGAGAATGGGTTGTCTTTGCATAAGACTCCAAAGCCCCATTTTATAGCGACAGAACCAAGACAGAACCTTCTGAATACCCGTTCTCTGGCCGGGAATTGGTTCTTGGCCTCCGGGGTGTAAGGAGTTTAGTAGGAGCAACTGTAGTTCCTCCTTTTCAAGAGTGGTCATATGTCTTCTTTCGAAGAACGAAGGCACGATAGAACACTGAGCTTTGAATTGGAGGTCAACTGGGAAATCAGTTTCAGCGAAAGAAGTTGATGACAAGGAGCAGAGGCTCCGCTCCTTTTCCTGACAAATACCGTATATTTAAACAAATCCTTTCGATGAAGTGACGATACCACCGACTCAGTGTATGTGTCTCTCGCCGAGTCTTCTTTGGCCCTGAATAAATCCAGTGAGTTGTGTTTAGTTCATAGGAGCTTCACACCGAGATAGCCAACGGATCCCTTCAACTCGATGCGGATGATAGATCTATGCCTCAAACGGCTGTAGCAGGCTATTACGAGCTCTTACTTTCAGCGAATCGCAAGTTCTTCTGGACATGCAAGGCGGACTCTAGTATGTTTGGTGAACATCACGGTCTGAGTGAAGGCTGTTGGACGCGCCGCAGTTTGCCGAATAATTGATTCGGAGCTTTAATCTGGCCAGTCTTACTCCTTAGCTTCCTGAATGTCCAGCCTCTATCTGGGCACAATGAAGACAGTATTTGAGCGCATCTGTTCTCTATTCACAAGGACGACCGACTTTTCACTCTACTGGTCAGCTCAAAAGTTGAATTCCTAGGAACTTCTTTGGGTAATGGCTCCCAACGGTCCTCTGGTGGTTCTGTTAAAAACATATGTATGCAAGTCGCGACAAGACATGGGCCCAAACAACGCTCGATTCATCGCCAGTCCAATTTTCAAGTGAGACGATATTTAACATCCAATGACATCATCAACTGCAGGTGTCAAAGTTAACGGCATGGGAACTGAGCTCAGAGCAGCAAAATGGCATCTTCCGGACCCGGTTCCAGCGGCGATATGTTCACTGCCCACTGCTGCGTATTTCTCTCGCTCCTTTTACAGTTACCTATATCGTCGCGAAGTGGTAACTCTCTAGGGTTCCAGTGAGTAACCAGATGCGCATTCCAAACCCGTTTCGTCCAACACCTGCACCGCCGGGGTTCGGTGTGGGGAAAGTCGTGCCCGAAAGAAAAGCAAAGTGAGTGCGTTTGTCGATATACAACTGGAGGAGCAGTCTGACCACCATACTCTTCCAGTTTCATCTCCAGGGCGAGCTTTCATTGGCTTACACCGTTTTTGGAGACTGGATTCTCAAGACCACTGGGCAAAGATGGTTTGCCTGTGCTCTCAGACGAACAGACACCCAAGCTAATATTTCTCCAGATTTCTGGCATCTACCACCCGGGGAGTCAAGTTCTGTCATGGCTGGGAAGATTGAGGCCAACTACTATGCTCGAGTTCCGCCTGAAAAGCGACCTTCCACTTTCTCGTCTAAAAAGACCGAACCGGAAACAATGCAGCCATCTCGGGCTCATTCGGTTAAAGTTGAGAAACAACCGAAGAAGTATGACGAATCTTTATTCAAGGCCATTGCGCACACATTCTCGTACGAGCTAGCTGTGTCTGGAATCGTAAAGCTCATTGCAGGCTGGTGCTTCATTTGCATATATCCTGAATTGATCGACTAATCAACGCCTACAAACAGACGTTCTGAAAACGACCACCCCTCTCTTGACAAGAGTTCTTTTGCAATGGCTGGGGCACTCATACACCTTCCACCGCATGTCTGAAGCGGAACAGAATTCTGCTCTCGAATCAGGTTTGCTACAAAGACCGCAGGGAATTGGATATGGAATTGGACTGGCATTCGCTTTTTTTGCGATGCTACGTGGGTGCTCTCTTTCTGTCATATTAGTTTAATTGCTGATCTGTCAACATTCAGAGACAGCAAGTTTGGTATGTCACGTTGAAATATCGTTCGTTATATCACTGTCTAATGCGCTGGAAGTTAACAAATTGGTCTATGCATTGTAAGTCATCTTGCCCAACTTCCGCCTTGAGAAGGGCTTTCAAACCGTTTTAATGCAGTGACCATGACTGCCGGACTTCATGTGAGATCTGGGGTGAGCTTCTGCCACTAATCGCACTCTCTTCATCATGTTGAATTGTTCTTAAAGCTTATCGGAGCAATTTTTCGCAAAGCGTTACGTATTTCTGGTCGAGGTCGCATTAATCATAACTCTGGGCAAATCACCACAATGATCTCGACGGACACGACGAGGTTGGATCGCTTCACAATGGCTGTTCACGTGTACGTACGCTTACCCCTCTGCCAATATCCCACACTGGTATTGATTGTATGTGCCGATCTCAGACTCTGGACTGCACCTATCCAGGTGAGTGGACTGTTCGTGCAGAAGTACGGGTTGCCTTAAAAATTATTGATTCAGTTGATAATTGGTCTCGGGCTCGTTATCGGAATGGTAAGCGATTGAGCTGCTGTTTGTGCCGCGAACGTCAGTCATTGATGTCAAGGGCATTAACAGCTGGGTTATTCGGCGCTCGTTGGGCTCGGAGTTCTCCTTCTCGGACTTCCAATCCAAATCATCTTGGTTAAAATAATGTTCTCGGAGCGGACAAAAGGCGTCGTATACACTGACAAAAGGATCAGGCTGACCAGCGAGGCAAGTGTTCGACCTGATTTACACTGATTTGAAAACTGAAATAATCCGACCTTCAGGTCATGCAAGGCATTCGACTCGTCAAATTCTTTGCTTGGGAAAGTTTTTACATGGGCCAAGTACTGGACTTGCGATCGGGAGAGCTTCTTGCACTCAAAAAGTCCGCGTAAGTGCGATCTCGAATCATGGTTGTTTCCTGTCTCAATTTATCGTCTACAGTGCCGCGCGCTCATCCTTAATCGCCATAATGACCTTCATACCGATCTTGGCCTCTGTCCTCTCATTCGTGAGTCATCATATATCGAAACCAACCCCAGTTGCTTATCCGTACATTTAGATTACATATGCTTTATCTGGACACGACCTCGACGTCGCGATAATCTTCAGTGCCCTTCAACTGTTCAATGTGAGTCTCTGCACATCTTCCCTTGTTTGATGATACTAATATTGTACTGCAATGTAGATTATTCGGATTCCAATGATATTCTTCCCCTTTGTCCTTGCTTCTCTGTCACAAGCACTGGTGGCAGTTATTCGCATAGGTACATTCCTCAAAGCAGAGGATATGCCGGAGCCACAACATATCGACAAGCAGCTTGAAATTGCTGTAAGCGCGGATGGAGACTTTACATGGGAAACCGTCAACGCTCCAGATATCACTAGCGATGGGAAGGAAAAGACCAAGGAAGGTCAAAAATCCAGCAAGAAGAACGGTGAAAAGCGCAAGTTGGAGTTGCCCCAACACGCCAATGAAAAGGCCGATACTGCTGGATCCGATGGGGTAGAAAACGACAAGGAAGAAGAAAAGCCTTTTGAGTTAAACGCCTTGAAGTTGCACGTCTCAAAAGGCGCGTTTATTGGTATCGTTGGAAGAGTGGGATCTGGAAAAGTGCGTCGCTCCCATTCTCTTCGAGGATGTTATCGCTCAGAACGGTATCGCAGAGTTCTGCGCTGAGCGCGCTCATTGGCGAGATGCGAAGAACGCGCGGAGATGTCAAGTTCGGGGGAAGTGTTGCCTATGCCCCTCAAGCACCATGGATTCGGAATGCGACTGTTCGAGATAACATTTTGTTTGGGCAACCTTATGACGAATTGAGGTACATCGATGGCTTCTGTCGGGTAAACTGGTACTCATGTTATCTGTAGGTTCCGTGCTGTTATCGAAGCCTGCAGCTTGGAACATGACATCAAAATGCTCCCGAATGGCTTAGAGACAGAGATTGGTGAAAAGGGCATCAATCTAAGCGGTACGTCGCTTTGATTACCTTCCTGCACCCTTTGACTAATCCCCAAACGCAGGCGGACAGAAGGCGCGAGTGTCTCTTGCAAGAGTTGCATATTCGCACTCGGATATCGCCCTCCTTGACGATCCTCTGTCAGCCGTCGATGCCTATGTCGGAAAGTCGATTCTTGACAATTGTCTCCTGGACGGACCTCTCTCTGATCGAACTCGTATCCTCGTCACGCATTCGCTGCATGTCCTGGATAAGCTTGACTATATTTATGTGATGGAAAAAGGTCGAATTATTGAGAGAGGTACTTATACGGTAAGAGGCGATCGATGTTTGTTTACACCGATTGGATGGTACTCATATTGTGTGATTCGCAGGATCTCATGACAACGAGCACCGTTTTTGCGCGACTAGTTGAAGAGTACGGCAATACTGAATCCCGAGAAAAGGACAGCACCTCTAATTCACCGGAAGCTTCTCTTCGCGATGGAGCTCTGAACATGAAGGGCAGTGGAAATGACGGCGCTGTCTCTGCAGAAATGGAGAAGGGGACCACGACGGCGAACGTAGATTTGATGCAGGAAGAGGAACGAAAGATGGGCGCAGTAACTGGCGCCATCTATGCTAGCTACCTCAAGGCGGCTGGTGGAATTTCGTGGGGCCCTTGGCTTCTGTTCATGTTGGCTTTGACGCAAGCAGCCTCTGGTACGTTCTTTCATCTATAAAATTCAATAGTGAGACTCACGCCCCGTGTAGTTGGGAACACTCTCTTTCTAGGCTTTTGGACTGCAGAGAGCGTACCTGGACTTGCTCAAGGGCATTATATGGCAATTTATGCAGCATTGGGAGGCGCACAAGCCATACTGACTTTCATCCTGAGCTTCTGCTTTACGTATGTCCCCCGTTGGTTGATTTAAAGATGCATGGGAGCGGGGAATGCTGACCGGAACCTACACTAGGCTGGCCGCATTGAAAGCCAGTTTCACTCTTGGAAAACGAGCACTTCAGGGTGTGCTCCGAGCTCCAGTTTCGTTTTTTGATACTACACCAATGGGTGAGTACCTGTCTGATGGTTTGAGAAATGGGCTAACCAAGCGTGCCAGGAAGAGTATTATCTCGCTTCTCCAAGGATCAAGATACCCTTGATACCGATATGGCGATGGTCTCTTTTCAAGTACGCGCTTTGAGTCTGGAGCAACGTGGGTCTAACTGACGAACGGTCTTAGTTCTTTAATACCCTTTTCCATATCTTCGGAACAATCGGACTCGTCTTCTACATTTTCCCCTACCTCGGGATCATATTCGTGCCCCTCATAGCCATATACCAGGTCATCTCTCTCTACTACCGACGAACATCGGTCGAGGCTAAGCGTTGGGACTCGCTTTATCGCTCGATTCTCTATTCATCGTTTTCTGGTGAGTATATGTCGTCCGTAATAACCATTCGCAGTTGACAGCCCTTGCAGAGAGTCTTACTGGCCTTTCGACCATTCGAGCGTACCGGGAGCAAGATCGATCTATCAAGGAGGCAGAAATCGGACTGGACTATCAGAATAGGGCTTACTACATGATCATATCGATTCAACGGTGGCTAGCTGTGAGACTCGACTTTCTGGGCAACATCCTTATTTTGGGCATTGCGCTTTTTGCTGCAGGATTTAGGACGACAATCAATCCTTCGCAAACCGGTGTCCTTTTATCATATACCTTGATTAGTACGATTCATCAACTCTACTCTCTCAACGCGTGCTGACTGCACGTTTACAGTGACCCAATTCTTTTGTAAGCAAAATATACCAGGCTTGTGAAGCTACTGACATCGACTTGCTTTCAGCCGAAATGGTCGCGCAATATGCACAAATCGAGCAAAACATGAATTCCGTGGAGCGTATCCTACATTACGCAGATATCGCTCCAGAAGGAGAGTTGCGCACCCCACAAGATCCGCCAGCCTCTTGGCCTGAGCAGGGAGCCATTGAATTCAAAAGTGTCAGCTTGGCTTATCGTGAAGGCTTGCCTCTTGTGCTGAAGGATGTCGACTTCAAGATCCGACCTGGCGAAAAGGTCGGCATTGTAGGACGCACAGGTGCCGGAAAGAGTTCTCTTTTACAGGCATTATTCCGGTGAGTCTGGCCTCTCCACCCTCCTTGATCGTTGATCTAATCGTACATACAGCATGGTCGAGATCTCTGGCGGAACGATTGAGATCGATGGAGTTGATACTCGCAACATTGGTTTGGAGACTTTGAGAACCAGGCTAGCTCTTGTTCCACAAGATAGTGTTCTCTTCCTTGGAACGCTTCGCGATAACCTGTAGGCCCGTTCTCTGTTCGACTGTCACACGTTCTCATATATTTTGATCTAGTGACCCACAACACACGAGAACCGATGCTGAGCTTATCAAGGTTCTTCAAAGGGCGTGGTTGTTGCCCAAGGATGGACCCGTCGATTCCTCTACTGAAGCCAAATTCAGCTTGGATTCCATTGTCGGGGACGAAGGTTCGTGACATTACATTAGTCATTGTTACAATTCTGATCGGTTTTGAAAAACAGGATCGAACTTTAGTGTCGGAGAGAAACAATTGCTTGCATTGGCGAGGGCGCTGACAAAAAATAGCCGTGTCATCGTCCTCGACGAAGCCACAAGCAGCGTTGATGTTGAAACTGATTCAAAGCTGCAACGAACCATTCAAACAGAATTCACGACCTCAACATTGTTGTGTATTGCACATAGACTAAACACAATTGGTCCGCGTCGTCTCACTTTGGTACCTTTGTACATGACTGACACGTTCCGTCTCCAGCGTACTATGATCGCGTGTTAGTCATGGATCAAGGAAAGGTTGCCGAGTTTGACACCGTCCTCAAGCTTTATGACAAGGAGGATTCGATTTTTAGATCGTTATGCGACGAAGCGAACCTTCAACGAGTCGACATTCTACGTATACGCTCAGAACATATTATTTCCAGTTCTTGATGGGGTTTTCGCAAGAGTTTAGAACTAGAACATACACTCTTTTAAGGGGCGCTGGGCCATTGGTGTTATCGCGGTACTAGTGCCATTGATATCTTAATACACGAACTTACGAAAAGTCTCAACGAGATCATCCTCTCTCGAAATTATGTCACCATTGTGAGTTTCTGACACCTCGCACGGACCAGTTTGACCCCTGTCTGCGGGCCGTCTCATCCGGTTGCATGATGACGTCGGGTTGTACTACGCCAAACGGTTGTTTCCTTGGTCCTTCCCTCCTCCTCCTCCTCTCAACAATTTCCGCTCTGGACGTAAGATGAGACCCAAATACTGGGCTCACCTAGCGGCAAGGTCCCACAGGGGCAATATCTGCCGGCAGGCTTGGACCTTTTTGCGAAAACCGTACACGACGGGGGCTCAACAAACCATTCCTGAGCCGGGAACTGAATCACATGGACAGCTTCAAGATTCCCTCCCTGGGACGGTTCAGTCCCACCGGTGCCATGTCTTCTTGGAATCACCGATACGACCAACAGAATTTGGCGAGCGACATACAACACCGGTTCAACGCGCGCTGTTGCTGCGTTTTTTGCGCATGGGGGTTATCGTGACTCCTGCGTGGCATGATTCTGGGTCGGGAGAAAGGCAGTCTGCGGTAGCCTATAGCTCGCTTGGTGGGAGACTAGATATTTCGGATGTTACCCTGGACAACATTGATCTGGTGGAGCAGCAACTGAAGGACCATATTGCTGGCCCGTTGACACAGGCTACGAGCAGCCAGGTGGACCTCTATGTGTGCACGCATGCTAATCGTGACTGTAGGTGTGGGACTATGGGTGGGCTGGTAGCGGAGGCTTTGCGAGAGGAAATCAAACGTCTTCAAAAAACCAATCCTTCAAGTACCCCGCGCATACGTATTGGGGAAGTGGCTCACGTTGGAGGACATAAGTGAGAGCCTTTTTGGTCATTTCATCCCTACCCGTACCCACACTTCTCCCAGATATGCAGCCAATGTGCTTGTGTACCCACAAGGCGAATGGTCAGTTCAGCTGTTACGCCAAACTTCCCAGTTTATACACAGGAATTAACACGACCTACATAGGCTAGGCTTGGTCCGACCAGAAGATGCGCCCAGAGTAATCTCGTCTGTGATAGCACTTCCAGCAAGACCCTTAGATCCATTCGATCCCATTCTGTTGAAGCCCCATTGGCGTGGACGTATGGGACTTGGGAAGGATGAACAAGTCGATCTGTTCCAAGCTCAGGCAACAGACTAAGCCGATTTCAGGGCTTTCTTCGCTCGGCGAGTGCCACGATGATCAACAAAAGGGTTCCCAATCAACCCGCAACGGATGACCTCCATTCGATGCGTAAACTGGGAATGGCGGGCGAGGGTACACAGATCATTTCGTCGGCTGTCTCTTTAGCCGCTTCGGTGCTCTCTGTGCCACCATCCATTATGGCAATGCACACTTTACCGTCAGGCCATGACTCCGTAGATCAACAAGAATGGCTACAGTGTTAGACACACCGACTAGAGTACAAGCACCTATTGTACACATTGGCTATACGCTCATAACTCTTGCTTCAGTTCGAACGACGATATCTCGACCTCCAGACTCTCATCAACGTCCGCAGTCCGCGCACCATAGATCCCAACATACACTGTCTCCTCCTCGTTCTCAGGAACAAACACCCCTGATAACTTCCTGACTGTGCTGCCATTAACCTTGACAATCAAGGCTGGACCCTGGTCTTTCGCTCTCTCCACCGAAACGACAATACCCCTGCTCGCGCCTACTGGGGCCCCCACACTCCAGTCACTCCATCCACAGAGCCCAGTCGCGACAGACGACATTCGGAGCTCCTCTTCGAAGAATTCCACCCCAGCTTTGATCCACACATGCGGTCGGTTGGCCCACAGCAAAACTATACCTGCCTGGTCGTAGACATGGGCATAGGGGATCTTCCCGATGCTAACCGTCGCAGACGCGAGCGATTTCAATGTAATTGGGACATAGAACGTGGGCTGCGATGCTAAGTACGATGCTGGTGGCTTCTGATATAGATCCGTGCGCGATTGGATGGTGAAATTGAAGGGAAATGAAGTAGGGGCCGGCTGGGTGGTGTTCAAGGCAAGCAAGTTCGCAGCCATCGCGACAGCTCTCGGGTGATCTTGGTAGTGGGAGATTCTGATTGAATACGTTTTAAGTTCACGGGTTTCTGCTCCTACAAAACTAGATACTACAAACACCTCCGTCCTCGACGCGACGCTAACTGTCATTTATCCGATGTTCATCCGAGAGAAATAGTTGTCAAGCACGGGGAAATATCGGACTCTCCTCTCACTCCACCCGCGGCACACCAATCCCTTCAGGCGTTCTGCGCAAAGAGTCGTGGCACCTCATATTAGTATCAACATAATTCTTCTGGTAAGCATTGGAGTGGTATTAACGGCAACAAGCTACAATCTTATGCCAACCACGTCGCATGCTTGGTCGAACGAGGGACAATATCACATGTAAACGGTTTGAAAGACCTAAGAATGCACGTCGCGAAATGGTTAGGCACGGCACACTGAAAACAAGAAGGCATTTTTACTAACGTGACAAGACCAAATGTATCTTGACCAAAGGTAACCGGTATCTCCTTTCCATGTTCATCTTTGGCCAGACGTACATCGCAGACCGCCAGGACAGAAGCCAACGTGAACTTTAGGATAACGCTGCTAAGATGTCTTCCCGGGCATATTCTAAATATCGTACGCCATCGTTAGATCGAGAACTGCGCTTGGTCACCGGGTCTCACCGTCGGCCAAATCCAAAGGCTGCAACCTCGGGGTCAAGGACAGATGGATCGATCTTCCCGTCCTTCAAGTACCGTTCCGGTATAAAGTCAAAAGGATCTTCGAAGACATCTGGGTCATGCAGAATAGCCCTAGTATCCATGTGAGCGTTCAATATCCTTTCAGAGGTTTTGGATTACCATGAATTTGCCATAATTAACGTCTTCTTAGGAATAAAATAACCATTGAATTTCTGTTCTTCCCTTGACTGATGGGGAACGCCTGCGTTGAAAGGAAGGGGATCAGCGGGAGAGATTAGGTTCTGATGAACGTGCGGCCTACCTAGAGGCACAGCGGTAAACCAACGGGTTGTTTCTTTGATGATGGCGTCGATGTATGGCAAGTCTGCCATATCCTCTGCAGTCGGAAGCCTATTACCGCCAGTAACAGCGTCAATCTCAGCCTGCGCCTTGCGCTGTGCTTCCGGGTGCATCACCAATGCTGCAAAAAAGGCGATAGTAGCTGAATATGACTACTTATGTGTTGGGTTTAGTTGATCTTAGAAGTGGAGGACCAAGCGACATACTGTTTCAACGCCGGCTAGAGTAAATTGGTGAGTAATGACTTGTATTGAGTTTGGAGAACTTGAAAGCACCCACCCAAGTAGGATTGGGCACAAACGTTCATAGCCACCCTCTCTCCTTCACCATACTCCGTATCCGTCTCTGAACCGAGGCGTCCTATGAGCCCCTGGATCATACTAGGGAACTTCTCTGCACTCAGACCATCTCTCTATATTCGAAAACAGAACAAGTATTCTTTCGTTGAGACGAATGAAACGGGTACTTACCAGTCTGTCCTTCGCTTGGTAATATGGTTGTGGCACAAGCCTCTTGTTTATAACAGCGCCCTCCTTCAAGTACTTCTTCCAAGCCGTTCCTGGGAACCAGTCGGGTACGTGGCGAAGAATGGGGAATACATTGACCAAAAGGTTTCCGGGGACAGATGTCACTGAAAATCGTTCAACGATACCTTCGGCGTCGTCAATAAGCCTCATGATGTTTTCAGTGTCGCTGACACCGTAGGCCACACGCATGATTACAGTGCCCATGTACCTCAAGCGAGTAATCAGGTTATTTACAAATGCTCCTCTGATGTGAAGTACCATTACTCACGTTCTGGAATGCTTAAACAATGTGTTTGAACTGTTGGCAAGGTTCCGTAGGTACACCAAGCACTCTTGTTCGATGACAGGTAAGTATTTGGCTACCTGATTCTGATTGAGGAACTGGTGGAATGCACGTCTGTGTGCCCGCCAGTTGGGTCCGTACTGCATAACGCCGAGCGCCCAGTTGAAATCCATGCTACGATCGTCAGAAATGAAAACATGCGACCAACGGAAGGGCTCACATGTCGAAACTGGGAAGGGAACCTCGGTCAGAGTTATTGAGAGCCCGTGTCTCCATTACAGCTCGAGCAGCCGATAGACTGTTGAGAACGACGATTCCCTGTCCCAGAGCATTGACATACATAATATCGCCTGTGAAAACTGTCTGTCCGAGGACAAGGTGCAGGTACTGGGGTGTGTACTGACCATATCGCTTCGCCCAGTCGTTGTAGACGATCCAAGGTACTGCCTGCGGGATCTGGAGGAGATTACCGACAACTGGCAAGCCAGTTGGTCCGGGAGGCACCGGAAGTCGCCTCTTACTTGTACTAAGCGCGAAGATGCAGATTGCCAGGCCCACAACGACAGGCCACTTCCACTGCAACATTTCCAGAATTGCTGACTCCATGGGCTCCTTGGATAGTCGTATTGTGCTCCACCTCCTTCTTATAGGCTGCCATATCCATACTTAAATGCTTAGCTAATCGGGAGAACGAGACAGAGGATCAAGAACCCATGACCATTGACAGTGACAGCTCTCTACAAATATATCAGTCTACATATATTCTCTATTGCGGAGCATGAATTCTAGCCTGAGATAAGCTTGAACTGAACAATTTGCCACAGGTGCCACTGTTGTGCAGCGCTGTCCAACACTCGTCCGTGGATAGCAAAAGCATGTGAGTCAGAATTTGTAGGCTTAATGGTGATTGATGAACGCCCGTCGCACACAAGGAGAATCTCTGAGTATGCAAGGTAAGATGGGAGGCTAGGGACGTTCTAACCTACCATTACCTGAGGACAAGATGGCTAGCCACTTGAGCATTTTAAATGAGCTCGAGTCTTTGAACTTCATGGGTTTAAGCGCTTAGAGCGAAATTCGAACAAATATGCGAGCAGGTTTAATGATTAACATGGGTTGTGGATCGCGATTTGCAAAACTACACACTAGAAGCTGTTAAGAATATGCGCTAACACCAAGAGCCTCATAAGACTACAAAGTTAGTACTAGCGCCCGCATTGATTCACTCAAGCCAAGACGCATGTTTAGGGGAACGTGGCTTGATGTCACATTTGAATGGTTTGAGGAATCTGTGTACAAAAACACTCAAGAGTTAGTACAAGTCATCAAAGTGCGTCAGAAAGTTAAAGCTGACCTTATGAGATCTGACGTGTATTCGACCGTAACTGGTACCTCGTTTCCGGTCTCATCCTTCATGGGCTGGATATTGAACACGGCCAGGAAGGAGGCCGCCGTGTACTTCAGAACAAGGCTACCAAAGTGCCTTCCAGGACAAACCCTGCATAAGGCCAGCCATGAGTGGTCAGAGGGACAAGCAGGTTCGAAAGGACGCCACCTTCGACCAAATCCAAATGCGATAATACTGGGATCCGCTGTGGAAGGATCAAGCTTCCCGTCCTTGAGATAGCGCTCCGGCCTGAACTCATCAGGTTCTTCAAACATCTCAGGATCCCGTAGCATTGCCCTATTATAAGTAGCTTAGCCAGAGATAAACAGATCAACGCGGACATCAAGAAACTCACCAACTGTTTGGCAAGATCACCGTCTTCTTGGGGATGAGATAACCGTTGAAATCATCGTCCGCGGTTGTTGCATGTGGAACGCCTAGGGAAAAATAATGAGAAGCACTTCTGAGCTGCATAGAAGAGGGTGCCATACCCAAGGGTGCCGAAGGGAACAAACGAATTGTCTCTTTGACAATAGCCTCGATATACGGCAGATGTGGCATGTCGTCGGGAACCGGCAGTCTATTACCACCAGTCACGGCGTCGATTTCCGCTTGGGCTCTTGCCTGAACCTCTGGGTATCGAGTCAGAGCCGCAAAAAGCGCACCCGTAGTGGAGAATGACTGGATATCCAAAAATAGGCTGGATTAACTAGGGTATGAAAGGAGCTCCTCCGGAAAACATACTGTGTCAACCCCAGCTGACGGCAGAGAAACATCAGCAACACTTTCATCCAAAGCTAATGCGCGACTTACCAACGTAGGTCTCTGCACAGACACCCATGGCTATTCGCTCTCGTTCGCTATAGTCGGGGTCCGTTTTAGAACCCAATTGCTCGACAAGAGTTTTAACCAGGCTTGGGAGTTCGTCGGTGTCTGTTTCGTCCATCTAGAGTCGTGGCTCAGCTTGGCCTTGGGGTAGATGAACGGATTTGGGGCCACTCACGAGTCTTGTCTTCGCATTGTAGTATGGTTGAGGAACGAGTCTGGCGTTTATTGTGGCCCCGTCCTTAAGGTATCTCTTCCATCCGGCGCCCGGGAGCCATTCTGGAACATGGCGAAGGATGGGAAACGTGTTGACAAGCAAACGTCCAGGAACAGATGTCGAGGAGAATCGGACCACAAATTCTTCACCGTCTTCAATCAACATCTGTCTGTATCTTGGGTCGTTCCCACCATATGACAAGCGCATGAGTGTTGACCCGAAATACCTAATTCAGAGGTGGTCAGCCATCGATTCAGAGATACATGAAAGCCATATGGAAGCTCTTACAGCCGGGAGTGCTTGAATAACTTCTCTGGGGTTTTCGCAAGCTCCCGTAGGTACGTCAAGCATTCTTGTTCGATTACCGGGTAGTGTTCAGAAACCTGCCGTCGACCAAAGAAATAGTGGAATGCGCGCTTGCGGACACGCCATTCAGTTCCATAAGGCATGAGCGAGAAAGCCCAGTCAAGCCCAAGGCTTGCAAAATCATAAGTTGCGCAGAAACAATTGATTGACGATGTAACTCACATATCTAGACTTGGCAAACCAACTCGGTCGGAGGTGTTAATAGCACGTTTCTCCAGCAGATCGACGGCGGTGCGCAGGTCATTGACTACGACGATATCCTGTCCCATCGCGTTCAAGTATGTTATCCCGCCTGCGTTCCGACGTCAGTTGGTAGGTAACAGCGGCGGTGGGACGAACATAACAGTTACCATATTGCTTTGCCCACTCCTTGTACACAACCCAGGGCGACGTTTGGGGTATCTGGAAGAGGTTGCCGACTACTGGCCAGCCGGTGGGACCTGGGGGCAAAGGGAGCTTCCTCTTGCTCAAAGCGCTGTTAGCGGCAAATGCACAGATTGCGAGGCTCAGGACTATAGGCCACTTCCATTGCGAGATGTCCGAGAAGACTGGTTCCATGATTGCTGCGCAACCCCGCTCTCACATTTCTTTTTATACGTCCGAGTGTGCTAGGGTCTCCTACGGCAAGTTGAGCATTCCAACAGTATCCCAATCCCCTTTGAACATGTAGCCCATTAGTGCATTAACTATAGTTTGTACCAGTCGTAAGTAAGCAAGGTGACAAAATAGAGCCGGGTACTGCCGGATAATCGCAAACTCACCCTGGTTGTTGCGAAGTAAAAAAGCCGACAGTTGTTATTCAAGTGCACGAGACAGAACGAGACGTGTCTCAAAGGAGACTCTGCAATGGAGTGCTATCTGCTTGATGGCTCGAATCAAGGGTTCAAACCCGACGAGAGGGGAGGGAATGTATGTATTAAGACTGCAAAGGTTAATTCATTGAGTATCGGCATGAGGGCCGCGAGAACGATAATAAATATCAAGCACGCACCAAGCTACGGAAGACACAGATACAACCGTCAGTGATGTAGACAGATCCTGCGCTGAAACCCCAGAACAACTCTCCATCCGACATCATGTGCTCATTGTTGCCCGGACATTGTCAGAACGTCCGGAAAATAAACAACCGCGTAACGCATATCGTCATTGCTAGGACGTTACCACACCAATGGCAAAGAGAACTCTCTGGCGTTCCGCTTCACCATTCACGTAATGTACCTGTTTGAAACAATTGGAACGCACGAAAATAAGGTCTCGTGTCGGGCAAGCATTGTCGGGGGCTCTATAAGTTATTGAGTAGTACCATTCAGTTACTTATCACCTAAACGTCTAATTTGGTACTTACGAAGCGTTGTCCTGATTCCTTCTCCCCATTTCAGCAAGGATGGCTGGATTATTGAAGAGAAGAGGAGGACTCGCAATCCCGTCCATGGATCGTGTGTGAGCTATGCTCCATAGCCTGAGAGGTTACCTCTAAGCTGCAGCTACTACAGCTTTGCGTGGCGACATGTCCGACTCGGTGCTCTTCCAACACATTCCTGCAAGTTTCTTGATCCAGACATGAAACGCGATGCAGGGTTCTCCGATGCGCCCAGGGGCCGGGACGTGAGCAGTGACTTTGACGATTCGATCTGGGGTATCCGCATTGGTAACACAGATAAGCTTGCCATGCCCAAAGGTCGGCATTCTTGAGATATTTGCGACGAATTCGGAATTGGCAGATAGCCTGCCCACAATAATGGCACGCCAATCACCCGCAATAACCGAGCACCATTAACCCAGACTTGACAAACTATTAGGCCAAGCGAATCAATCGTAGACCGCAGTCACGCACTGCATTCTTTCTCCCATCCAGCTGAGCATACATGTCGTACCACGATGCTGTTGTCAATTACAGTATTGAGGCACTCAATGGGACACTGTCACTCAATGGGACAATGGCCCGTAGCGGGCTCAAATCTTTGTATTTTCACCCAAATTATTTTCCATATGGAGGACAATTACTGTAGCTATGTTGTTCCCAGCTATGAAAGGAATCCTCTGAATAAAGATGAAATTACGACGAAATCATGCCTGACTGCGTGGACTTTTTGCTGTCCCACATTTTCTCTGATGGAATATCTCCAAATGTCGGGAAATCGCAGAAATATAAACGGCGTCATTTGATACCCATGCTT
>ML210211.1:45174-68024 GCA_004369085.1 Coprinopsis marcescibilis
GGTCAAAATCAAGGAGAAGCATGTTGAAAATCTGGCGGAATGGGAACGTACCTGCGAAAGGCTCCAATCGGAAGGTGTCCTAAGGAAGAACATGCTGCCCGAGCCCAAACGGCAGCTCAAGCCAACACTCCCGGATGACCATGGCGCTGTAGGGGACGACGATGATGAGGAGGAGGAAGAAGATGAAGGTGATCGATAACAGCTGATGTCATGCTTGGGCCTCATTTGGGCTACTGTCACACCAAGTCACGCGCGTCCCATCGTCTGAAATTCCGTCAATTCGTCCCCCTCGAACTTTCGATAGTTTAAGCACCTTTTACAGTGTAGTATAATTTTCTAGACACATATAATACGAACTAATACATATTCCCTATCGAATGGTCAAAAAATTAGAGCCATAGGGGTATATCGGACCCCAGCAATGCGGCCGAGATTCCGGTGTCCCATTGAGTGCCTCAATACTGTAGTATGTGACTTCCAGAATTCGGGTTCCCAGCAGATGTGGCAGGAGTACTCTTAAAAGGTCAGCATCATAGAATATGACCTGCTGAGGCGTGAGGGCCCTCACAATTTTTGTAAGGCTTCATAGGCAAGTGGAATCAGGGTACCAAGTCGCGAATGCTGAATCACTCACTTCAAGGGATTTGGTAGCCGCTCAGCAGTAGGACCATTTGGTGAGTGCTAGTGGATTGACTGGGTGGTGGCACCGAGGCCAGCGGGGCTCCTAGAGCTTCAGACGTTGGTTAAGTTGACGTACCACAAGTACATACGTTTGGCTTTGTTACTTTACCATCTCAACTTCCCACTAGCCATCCTCCCATGAAGCCACGCCTGTCGTCGTCCAAGATTGCGCATCATGAGTCTTGTGTGAATGCTAACAGGAGCCGAGTCGTCCAGCAAGGGAATTGACCACTTGGCGTTCGAGCAATGCTGATTCCATTGTGGGTCACTGAGCAGCCTGAGACGCAACGATATGTTCGTTGCTTGATATCGTATCCTCTCGTTGCTTATACGAGTCATGACGGTAATCGGCGTTCCGTCGCAATCCAGCGGAGCTTAGAATCATCTGACTGATGCGCCCCTGAAAGGTGGCAGTGTCGGCCGCAATGGGCGCTTCCAGCGGCTGGCAGTCACAAGGGACCCAAGTCAATGATTAGCTTTGAGTGCCACGCCACATCTTTGATCCTCCTCACAGCACCTCAACCTAGGTATAGTTCGTCATTGAGATATTCACCTAGTGGCAAGCCTTGGTATGCATGCTTTTAAAAACAAACCACACCCTCGTGAGCTAGACGACCGTGCAACAAACGCCATGCCCAGCACACCGCAAGTTTTCGTCGTCACGCTATACAGAAAGACAAGATCAATAGCTGAGATAGACGAATAGCCTCCTGTGGCTGCATCAGAAGGTTTATTGGTGTATTGCTATAGGTGAGTCAAGCCCGGGCAGCGACGCGGATGTGCCAGGCAAAGGCTGTACTAGCCATAATTTTGTATAAAGCAGATGTTTCCTAGATCCCCATGGCTTCCCAACATAGGCTGCTATTGCCAATGCAGCGTGCACAACCCCGGGGCGATCAAGCTCCAATGCCCTCCTTCAACAAACTTCCACTACCTCCAATACAGAGTCCATCCGGCGGGGTCAAAACCGAGCCTTGGAAGGCAGGTTATCGGTCATCATATCCACGGTCCAATCGAATACCTTGGAATCCACAGAATCCCAATAGTGATTATCTCAGCGCTTCCCGCCTTCGTTTGAGGCTAATAATTGTACTCAGGGACACCTTGGATAACAATCGAACACCTGTCAGACTCGGAGGACGATAGCGATAGCACAGATGATAGCGACGAGACGGACAACAGCGATTACGAAGATCACATCTCGGTATATACTATACCACCACCAGAGTCATATACCGCGAAGCAGGCACTCAAACCAACCTTCTCCCCGACGATCATTAGGACCCCCGAGATTTACGAGCGGCAAGCGGCATCAACTGTAAAGTACGGCCAAGGTCACGGACTGCAGCAGCTACCTTTTTCCAGCCGCCACTACTCGTCCAGACAATCTGGCAGTCAGTCGTTCCATGCACTGCCTCAAACGTCCTCCGCCCACGCACGCACTGAATTCCCAGCCGAGCCAATGGCCCTACTAAGCCCTTTGATGCTTTCGTCACCACGGCCAATGGGCAAGACTCTGACTAGTCACACCAGACAGTACCAAAGGCCGTTTTACCGACAAGCACCCTTGACTGCAGTTGTTCGCGACAAACCCAGGGATGGTACAGACACCCGAGTGACACCGACACATGCTTCCACATCCACATCGTTCGCTCACCCACCGAATGCTGAACCAGGACCCTCGAGGCAAGGCGATGATTTGCCACAGCAAGCTCAGGCCAGCACGGGCCAATATAGGAGTGCTTCCACCGCTCGCACGAGCCAGTACAACATCCCATCGACACCAACGCCGCCGAAGCCGACGCAACACAGTCATTCGTTTACTCAGCCATCTATGTATCGTCCGCCCTCTAGCCAGCGACCCAGTTTCCCATCGTCTTTCACTCAAGAGGGTCCCACCCAACCCTCAGATACTCGGGCAGCTATCGTGCACCATTCGACACCCTCACCGAATCAGACGCCTCGAATTGGTCAACCCAGACCAATCCCATTTGCTCAAAGCCAGTTCAGCCAGATTACGGGATCGCATCCCCTGCAAAGACCCTTCCAAGAGTCGATTTCTCAACGCATTCGGCTACAGAGACCGCCTTCTGAAGCGTCCTTTAACAGCCCGTCTACCACTGGACAGCTATCGCCCGCCTTTAGCTACCAAAGCAGCAGCGCTTATTCGACAGGGACGATACCGACGCTAACCTTGTCGCCTGGCTTCATTTAAAATAGGAAATCTGGAAAGGAGGTTTTAAAAGCCAATCGTTAGGCTGTGTTGCGAGAGGCTAGCGCTCCACGTAAATACCCCGTTTCCCTCGCCGACGTGAATAATCAGTACATACCATTGACCAATACGCAAAACCACAGCACTTGGTGTGGTGAAAAGCAACAGCGTATTTCGGGCGTCAAATCATGGTGCGTGTTGTCATCATGTGGTCGACATGAGGCTATCCTGGATGTTTAAGTCAGACGTTCCCTGTCACAGCTTCACTTCCTATTCACATCCCACCTCGATCTTTAACCATCCAATATCTCAATTAGAATAATCGATGAAGGACGCGACCTTGAGGATCAACGTGACGACAGCGTCACCGTCCTCATGGTGAACACGCTCTCTGACTAACCTGTTGTCCTAACCTTCCGTCTTCCCAATCCACGCACTTGTGGCCGACCACTGTGCAGGCTCTTTCTCTACGAGTGTCAGTAGCCCACTTTCCTCTGGAAGGCGCCATTCGCACGTCGCGCTACCCCCACACTCCCTCTTCTACTCATCATGTCCAATAAATTTGCCACATCAGCATCAAACGGGGATCACCCAGTTCCTGGAACCCTCATCGACAACGACACTCTTGAACTTGTCGAGATAGTCGACACAAGCGGCTACGGCATTGTCTATCGCGCTGTCGAAACATTCATCAAACCCAATAAAAAGCCCAAAACATTCACTGTAAAGGTTTTCAGCTGCACCGACGGCAAACGCAGCAATCACATCCGCGAGGCTTCCCTCCAATACCATGTCTCAGGCCACCCAGGCATCATTTCACTCTACCAGGTTCTCGAGGAAGACAACCACATGTACTTTGTCATGTACTATGCAAATAGCAAGGACTTGTTCCACCAGATAGATCAGCGGTGCTATCTCGGGAACGACCATGTCATCAAGAGCGTTTTCAAACAGCTGCTCGACGCCGTCGACCACCTTCATTGCATGGGCGTGTACCATCGGGACCTGAGGCCGGAGAACATCTTGTGCTTGGAAAACGGGTTGCGGGTAGCAATCAGCGAATTTGGCAGCGCCACAACAGACAGACGCAGTGTCGAGTTCCGGACCAGGAGCATTTACCACAGTCCAGGTGAGTCTTGACTATGGACTCGTGTGCAGACGGAAAATAGCAAAAGAGCTGATTCACAATTGTTAAATTTGTTTCAGAATGTCAAGCTGGACGCTACGCTTCAGACGCGTACTCGCCAATGGCGACTGACGTGTGGTCGTTGGGCATAATCCTGCTCAACATGGTGACAGGACGCAATCCATGGGAGTCGGCGACAGCCGATGACCCAATCTTCCAAGCCTACGGCCGTTCCCCCTTCAACTTTTTCCCATCCGTCCTCCCCATTTCGACAGCCTTCAATAAGCTCATGATCCAAGTGCTGGATCCGAATTGGAAAACAAGATTGTCGCTACACCATTTCAGACAGAAGATCGAAAGCATCAGTACGTTCTACTCGACGGATGTCGTGTTTGTTGGTAGTCTGGCGATGAGGGCTTGGGAGACTAAGGCACATCCAGAGGGCAAGCCAGCATCGCATGTAGCTGGCAGGCGCCAGACAGTTCCTCCGCCTCCTGGAAGAGCCAAGCCATACATAATAAAGACCACTGGCGATGAGGCAAGCGCTCCCGTGCCGCCTGCTCAAGATAAGTCTCTACCACCCATGCCCGAGGGACAGGGCTCTCCATTCCGTCACCCCGCACCACCAGCACCACATCCGAAATCTCCTCTCGTGCAACAATACTCACGTGCCGAGCCCCGTTTGCAACAACCATCGTCTGCAGTATCCCAGCCGGTCCGACATCAAGCCCAACCTCACCTTCACTTGAACTTGCCGGTCGTACCAGGTGCCACAAATCCAATGTCGCTTCGCTCCCAAATTCAGAGACCACCCTCCGAAGCATCGATCACTAGCGCCTCTATTGATCGACCCACTTCAATTATGAGCTATCAAAGCAGTGTGACCTCCTCCTCAGGAACCATGCCGACCCTGGATCTCTCGCCGTAAAAGTAATTTACAATGCAAATCTCAATTGAGCCGCTTGGAGAGGGTGAATGAGAATTGGGCTGTATTATGAGAGAAAGTAGAACGAACTGACATTGATATGTAGGAGGAGAAAAACTGTGGGCGCTTAGATTATGTAAATGATCACTACGATGGTAGAAAGTATCCTATATGTGTACGTTACTGAAGAGTACCCCGGGCCCAAACGCGCTAATATAGTGCCTAGAAGTCTAGAGGCGAGTTGCACGAATGGGAAGGGCCTTTGGAGTCTTTTCGAGATACGACGTCCACAGCATCGGGTTGGGATAAACACTTCCATCCCCCTACATCTTGGCATCAGCTCCGTTATCCACCAGCCTGTACGATATAGTACTCACAATCATAGAATTTGGGAAGCCGACGTCCAAAGCCTTTGCATTATCCAGGAACTCCATCTGTTCGGGAGTCAACGCAATCTCCAGAGCCTCGATATTGGCTTCCATTTGCTCAGGCTTGCGTCCTCCGACGATAGGGAAGACAAACTGGGCCTTGTGCATCACGTATGCGATGGCCACTAGGTGAGTAAGTGTCGTCAGAGACCGTACGGTAGTGAGAGAGTTCAGAACGAATTCGACATACCAGCAGTGAGGCTCTTGGCGCCAACCTCGGCTTGAACTTTCTCCAGCGCGTCGCAGACAGCCTTTTCTTCTGGACTGCGTTCCCAGCCATTGTTCCATTGCATGTTACGTCCGTTTTCACCGGTTTGACGACGACGCTCTTCTTCAGCGTTGGAACGGAGCCTGCCACCGGCGAGGACGCCAAAGGGTGCGAAGGCCATTCCTGAACGTGACAAAGATAATCAGGACAGAAACGGAGCCATAACAAGAGTAATGCGAACCTTCGTCGCGAACGAAAGGCAGGATGTCACGCTCCGCAGACCGTTCCATGATGTTATACATGGTCTGGTATATGACAAAGGGAGTCTTCCCGGTGCGACGGGCGTACTCATTGGCTCGAGCAACGATCCAAGCGGGCGTATCTGAGATGCCCTGGAATGTTGGGTCAGCATGTGATGCACTTGCGCTTTGAGATCAGACTCACCAAGTAGAGAACGATACCGCGCTGAATGTAGGTGTGCAGCGCGTCCACGACCTCTTCGACGCTGGTGTCCCAGTCCCACCAATGAACGTAAAGGATGTCAATATAGGTGGTGCGTAATGCCTTTAAGCTTTTCTCGACAGTGTTGCGGAGGTTCTTGGCGCTGTTGCCAGTGTAGGCGGCGCGAGCAACCGAGTGAGCTGGTACATGGGTGCAGGAGCTGTACTGAGTTGGGGATACTGGATAAGTACAGCACTGGAACAGAAGCACAACAATAATACCTTGGTCGCAATGATGAGTTGGTCCCGAATACCGCGAGCTTCCGCCCATTCACCAATGACTTGCTCGGAGGTGTTGTCTTGACTGTGGAGGAAAGGTTAGTACATCAGCACATGTAAGGCGACTGACTTCAACGTACTAGTTACCGGCGGTATCAATAAAGTTCCGCCCTGTTCCCAAAAGGCGTCAAGAAGCTTGATGCTCATGTCCTTGTCCATATAACCCATACCAGCAGACCATGGGGTTTGTTCGCCAATGGTCATACCCCCGAGCTGAAAACCGGATGCATGAACACTAGCACGCTTAGCAAGTTGGCGCAAGACGCCGAGCTTGGAGACAGGTGCATCGGGTTGGACAAAAAGGGCCATTTATGACTTGTTTGGATAGTGGATTCGAGGCGAGAGTTGTGGTGTTGCCAAGTTGGTAGTAGAGGAGTAGTGGTTTGGTTTGGAGTTCTAATGGTGGAATATAGGGCCTTTATATACCACGGGGAGGCCTGTGAGACATGGTTGTTTGGGCATTAATCAGGTCTACTAACCGAGCGTCCATCGCATATCGGGCCCGTTCCAGGGATGGAGAGGACATTGTCACAGAAGATGATCTCAAGACACATCGAGTACCGATGTAAGGCGAGTGGATCGGTTTCGAAGTTGGAAACCCTTCCAATGCCAGAGGTGCGTATTGTCATCGATATTGATCATGAAGACCACTGATGCGATGATGATCGCATCGAACGGACTGAGATGGCACTTGAAAACCGACTGTAGACAATCGCTATTGTCAGAGGTTTGCATAAGCAGTCAACGAGAGACTCGTTTCTCACCTTTCTGAGTCGATATGGCGCTGCCCCGACGGGAATGGGCAGGCAATAATCAAAACGCTCCCGATTTTTGATCTGTTCAGGGTAAACATGGTTTGAAAGAATACATACGCATTCATTCTGTTCTGACCATGGGGGCTCCCATTTGTGCATATAAGCTCCAAAGTCCACGGAATATGTACTTGAGCCTGCTATCGAGTCTATTCCAGTGCCAAAACCCGGGTTTGTCGCCATAATAGGGACAACCACAGAGCTGTCAGGCAGTCCATTGGGCGGTTAATGTCTGTGGGACACTACTTTTCTGCTCTGGCGGAGATGGCATCGTATGATTTGTTTGGTAGAGTACAGTCTGGGGATTAAAGATATTTGTGAAGGGAAGACAGAAAAATGTAGCGGAGGTGAAGGTGAAGAGAACTTGCAAGTTTGCACGACGCAGACACCATGACTTGGGAAAGCAGTGCAGTTGGAGGCTCTTGCCAAACCCAAGCAATTCGAGTCTCGAGCCCTTGGCACTGCCACCAGTGCGGGCGCTTCAAGAGATTAGCGGATTGCCACGAGGCAGCCACACCACTCCAGAGATGCTGTGAGAACAGCATTTGAGCATAGGAGACCTGTCAGGCTCGATGAATTGTCTCAACAGACCTTTCCCTCTTCGCGGCATTCATAGGGCACTCACTGTGACTCGTGAGTACCGTACGCAAATCGACATTCTCAGACCATCTCACCATGCGCTGACAGCATAGTACTATCCAACAATCGAAGCACACGCAAACCGCGATTATTCCCATGGATTCCTCAATCGAGCCCAACGAAGCATGGAAATCCAAGCTGAAGGGAAAGATTGAAGAGATGATTGAGGCCATGGTCGAGGAAGCTGATCGTACCTTCAAACAAGAGCGACGATTGGGACACCAAACCGAGCATTATACAGAGCTAGCCGCTATCCGCGCCACGGCAGATGACATTTTCAACGAGTACCTTGCCCAGGAACGTCAGCGACGCATCGAGGTCGCGTGCTTCCTGGCAGAGGTTCAAAGGATGCCGGAGCTGCTGGGCCGACTCTACGCAATCGAGGGTCACGTTCGGCGAGGGAGGATATCTGGGTCGATTATTGGCGGGGATACAGCCATATACAGCACCGAACTTCACGATGGACCTCACCCTCCTCCCGCCTCCACAGAACAGTTCGAGCCCGACAACGAGTGGAAAGGCGAGCTTCAGCGGCAAATCCTATACCAGAGCTTACTATGCCAGGCGATACCTGCCGCACGCCGCACCCTCATTGAACGTTTTCAAACCTTTCGGCGACGCGGTGACTCGGACATTGCACTACTGTCCAAATATTATGGCAACGTGTCAAGCCTGTACGAGAACGGAGAGGGACGCTATAAAGCAGCGCTTGATCGCGAGCGGAGGCGACGACGCTGGGCTGCGAGTCTCGGCGACAATGGAGAAGGAACAGCCTGTGGAGCTCAAGGTGCAGGGGTTTCAACAAAAGGAGGAGAAGGCCGTTGGGGAAGCACACAAGGCTTGCAATCCTCCTCCATTAGCGCACCATCACCAAACACGTCGCTTGCGCCAAACGATGACGTAGAAACTACCACCAGATCCGTACGCTTTCAGAAGCGTGCCAAACGGCCTAGTAAACGACATCCGATACAAGTTCCATCAGATCCGGGCGACAACGACCACGTTCTCAGAAACCTCCTCGAGTTCACGAAAACTATCCAGAAGGAGCTTGAGCGACAGCAGTCAGTGGAGAACGAGTGGGAAGGGTACGACCAGATTAAGGAGAACAGGCGCACACACACCCTTGGCTATCGGGTCCCGAGAAGGGACCCAGCGGGTTCTACTCCAGTTGGGGTGGAACATTGCAAGGATGGAGAATACATCGATAAAGACCAGGCCAACGAGACAGCCAGGTCCGACCTACCAGCCAATTCGACGAATATTCGTTGGAAGCCAACACGAATACAGGCTTTGGCCGAAGTTGCGAAACTCGAGACGGAGCTTGAGATGGAGAAGGTGGGAAGACAGAGGCTGCAACGCGAGGGAAAGGCACGGGAGCATGAGCTGAAACGAGTACGCACAGCACAAGGGAAATCCAAGCGGGAGCAGGCTAAGGAAAAACATTCGATCAGCGAAAGGACGCAGCAAGAGAGCATTGAACGCCAGAATGCTGAGCTTCAGGAGAGCTTGGAGCGGGAGAGGGTCGAAAGAGATAGGTTGGAGAAGGAGAGAGTTACGGCTGAGCGAGAGGCCGAAAGAAACAGACTGGAACTGAGGAAGGTAGAAGCGGAAAGAATCGAAAGGTTGGAGAGAGAGAGGGAGAGGAAAAGGCTTGATGACGAGATGCTGGAACCGGAGAAGCTTGAAAGCAAGAGATTAGAGGCGGAACATCTTAGGCAGAAGCAGTGCGAGGATGAGAAGCGTGAACAGAAGAGACAAGAAGAGGAGCGGTACATAAAGGAGCGAATAGAACAGGAGACACTCGAACGCATCAGAATACGCCGTGAGAAGATGCTCAAAGAGCGGCTTGAAAAAGAGACAGCAGAGAAGGCAAGGAAGTCCGGGGGAACTGCCAGCAGGCACGGTCAACAAGCACCAACGGAAACACCGCAGCAAGAGGATGGCTGGTACAGCCCTGTAGCACCGTGTGACACCCCTCGCCAATTTGATTCTCTAGCTGAAAGGCACTCTGGGCTTTCTCAGCAGGTCTGGTATGAGGGCAACATTGCTGGCGTGCAAGCAATTTCCAGCGAGTTGCCCCTCCGTTTGCGGATTAAGAGACCTCAGTCGGATGTTTGGTCTGAGCGACGTGCGACAGTATTTAGCTTCCAGAGCACTTCCAGCGGTGAACAGGCCCCCACTCCCAGTATGAATCTTTCACCATTGGGAGGATGCTTCGACCTACCACAGCATGTATTCGTTAGTGCGTAACACTTTGAGGCTGTGTTTATTTTTATTTTTGACGAGTCACTCAAGTTTCTTCACGAGCGGGGTTGAGCGATGACGACATTAAGTGCAGGTCAACTTCCTGTACTCCAATATATATTTTATGGGTTCTTTATTCATCGTGTATCACCCCTGTCACCTAGTGTGTGGCCAGATAAATTTGGATACGCGAGATGTGTGAAAGTCGCGGCAACACTGACCGAGGATGTTTGGGCTGCTGTATTGGTTTCAACATGTATACAAGAAGGTCCGCATACCATTGACGAAACTGAGAACGCTGTGGCACACAGTCGCATCAGACCAAGCTACATGTGACACCTTGTTTTATTGATATCCTCTCCACCTTTCACAGCACTTAGACTGGCAGTGTTCAGGCGCTTGTGTGCGTATTTAAAATCTGATGGCATGTGATGCTGTACCGCACAGCACTTGAAAACCATATATAAACGTTCAATGCAATACCAGACTGGCTTGCCACGCGCCAGCAACACCACGATGTCTCGATCCAAGCCTGAAGTTATCATAGTACCGCAGCAGCGTTATCATGATTACTACCCAGATCAGGTGGTCATCGCTCCGGCTGCACCTTTCCCCCAGCCTACGCCTAGCCCATCATATGTCAGTTCCTCAGGGTACCCCGGGTATTTCACTCCAACCGTTGGAGAGCCGGTTATACCTCACATGGCTTGGACACCAGAGGACCGTAGCTCCACAAATACTGCCCTTCCTACGTATGACGTTGAAGCAAGGTCGCGTAACTCTCGTACAAGCGAATCAAGACGCGTAAACCAAAGGTTCGAGGCACCACCTCCAACTGTTGATACGGGGAAAGGGGCAGGGGTAGGGAAAGAGCTACGCCAGGATTGGATTTTAGCGGAAGAAAGGCTAAAGCGAGATCTGGAACGAGAAAGAAGAAAGCGAAAAGGGTTGGAGAGGGAGTTGCAGCAGGAACAAAAGCGAAGGGAGGAGGTTGAAGCCCAGCTGGTAGAGACGCGATCGCAATTGCAGCAAGAGCGCAAAAACTCTCAGCCAGAGAAATCCAGCCGACTCTACGAGACGGGTGTATTTGAATCACCGCATCGCCTTAGCGTCACGAACGGTGCTCGGACAAAGACAGCCAAGAGCCACGCTGAAACACCTAATTCAGCATCATCAGAGGAGATAGAGCCTAAGCAAGCCAGCAAGCCTTCTCTGCGACAGCGCATTGGACTACAAAGGCCTCCATCAAGTATATCCAAGTCCTCAACGAGCAGCGAAGCGACAGTTCGTCCAGGTGCACCCTCGATCCTCAGCACCGCATATACAGCAACGAGCACGAAATCATCCATCCCAACCTTAAACCTCGCACCTTTGCTGTCCAAATTGAGCCTTACATCTCGGAATTAAATACTCATGTACTTCTATGCGCGATAATTTGCAACCGTTATCCTATGTCTCAGATCTCACGATTTACCGTTCACGGATGTTGCCGATTGATTCAGGCGGAGATTAATGAGGGTGTGCGCACAGCATCTGCAGCTTTTCTTGGGAGCTGAACGTGTCCGCTATGCATTGGCTAGGTAATTGATACAGCACGAGCAGAACTTTCAAAGAGGAAGCAGCGAGAGATGTGTGGTTTGACAACCCTAGGGCGCAGCCAATGTCTCACAGCAGAGCAATAATAAGAGGGCGAGCAAGACCAGTAATGATCAGGATTACTACTAGTATCGCCATACTGATGCTGTCTGACCCAGCCCCAGCTCAGCCGCCTCCGGGAGCGGGAAGTAATGTATATTGATAAATTAAACATTCGTCGTCGATATACAGCAGTGATAAACGACCCTGGCGCATTTGGTCATCACATGCGCGGGCACTGCCAGTGTCGGGTGAGTCCGTCTCTCCTTTTCACTTCGAACTTGGGCTGCGTGTTTGCCTTCGCCTTCATCCAGTCCAGCCTCCTTCCATTGCTCTTGCTGCTCTCCCCTCGTTCTCGTTGGTCCCTTCTGGATGGGTCCACAAAGACAAGAACATAGGCTTACACACACTGGTGCCAGATGGCATTGTTGCGTTAATTAACAACCCCATTGGAGAGGCTAACAGCGCTAGAGAGATGTGCCGACTAGTCTAACAGACTTTATGCAAAACAAGCCTGGCAGATATCCCAGTCGAGTTTTTAATCTCTGAATTTAGCACTGGCACAGAAGGGGACACTATGGCGGTAAAGGGAAATGGGAGGCAGCAATCGACGATGCTGAGCTCGGGAACCTCTGGGTACCCAGCCTTCCACTCTGCTTATGCTGTCCAACTCAGCCCCAGCTCCACACCCAGGAGCAGGAGTAGGAAGCTATCTATACCGAAACATCAGGCTACCGCGCTGTATGTGTCTCTCGCCCATGCGACTCTAGCCTCATGTTATCCGCTTGGTACTCACGATCTTTGTTAGATTGTTACAGTCAAAACGGGAGATTTCGCCACCGCGATATAGCAAGCGCCCTACAGTACTACAGGGTATTGCATTGCTGTCCCCTGTCCACTCGCTACATCTGGCAGTGTTGGGGGACTTGGAGGGCTGCAAATCACAGTGCTGCGCTGAGCAGCACCAGGGCTTATATAAATAAAAACTTTAAGCTGACACAAACAACTAAGCCAACCCAGCGCCACTATGTACCCAACCCAGCTTCTTGTCCCAGTATCCCAGTGGCCGCCTTATTACCCAGTTCAGCCCGCTGCACCTTTCTCTCCGTACTCAGCAAACTTCACCCCACCCTTCGGAGGCGAGCCTACCACTCTGACTGGGATGGGAAACCACAACCCCCAGATGGGTGTCCTTGTCTTTCTTCCATCGCTCCCTGGACGAACGAGCTCGTGTGGATCTCGTAGTACTAGCAAGTCAAGACGCACAAACCGAAGGACTAAAGCACCACCTCCGACTGTTTATACAGGGTCAGGGGGAGCACTGCGTCAGGGGTCGAATCGGACCGTAGTCGACGACGAAAGGATGAAGCAGCATCTGGAACGAGAAAGAAGAAAACGGAAAAGGTTGGAGATGGAGTTGCAACAGGAACGACAGCGAAGGAAGGGAGCCGAGGCCCAATTGGCCCGGGTAGAGATGCAATCGCAATTACAGCAGGAACCTCAAAACCCGAAGCCAAAGGAACCCAGCCAATTCTACGAGATGGGTGTATTTCAAGCAACGTGCCGCCTCAGCCTCATGAACGGTGCTCGGACGAAGACAGTTGAAAACCGCCCTAAAACTCCTCATTCAGCGTTGTTGGAGGGGAGAGAGGCCAAGCCGGCCAGCAAGCCTGCCCTGCGGCAGCGTATTCGACTTGAAAGGCCTCCATCAAGCGTATCCATTCACTCATGTGCGCGGCGATCCACACTCATCACCACATACACAATGGCAACAACTTGTCGCACAAAATCATACATCCCGACCTTGAATCTCGCACCATTATTATCCAGATTGAGCCTCATTTCTCGGAATTAACGCTTTAACTGCATATGTACCGTAGACTTATGATAATTTGCATACTTCACAATTTCTGTTACGTTCGCGGATGTTGCCGACTCTTTCAAGCAGAGACAAGCACACAATCCTTGGCCAATTTCATCTCAACAACTTGTACCGAACCCTCATGTAAGTTTGAAACCGCAGGTTGGCCTCAGCAATCGTCTGTTATACCAGTTCATCAGAGCTGGTTAGGAAGACTACAACGATGAAAGTCCCAAAGGCTAAAAGGCTGGCCAGGGCCTTTTCAACTCGCTGAATCGCAACTTACCACGAGGTATGTGCATGCGCGCACTGCATTCACAGCTTTGGTTGAGGTTTGAGCGTGTTTTCTGGCACGAGTTGCAGTGCGCTGTATACTTCTGTGTAGTCAATACGCTCAGGGTGCAATTGCGCCTACGTGTCAATGGCTCCTCCTCCCCCACCCCCCTTGATGCCCTTCCCCTTGACAAAGAATGTTGCCAAACCAGACCAGCAACAGACATCGTCCGAGTATTACCGGACTTCGAAGGATCGCAGCGAAGCGGTCCAAGTACAGTACGAAGCAGAACTCGCAAAGTGGAGCCAACGATGGATGCTTGGTTTGACGGCCCCAGAGGCGCAGCCAACCGGCCGCGTCAGCGTCTCACAGCAGGACGAGAGCAAGAGAGCTCAAGTATCAGGGTCATCGGTTCGATCAGGACCCCCATATGTCTACCACACAACCTTCCATTCGACTCCCAAGACTGGTGGCAGCAAACAATCCCATGCCCAGCCTAAGGACCATCGTTTTCAACGTAGCTCCAAACATCGTTCAGCAAAGTCCTTGTATTACTATCACTCATCGGCGGAGGACGACAGTAGCGACACGAAGCACCACACGCTCATCAAACCCCCAAACCACAACCCAACCTCTACATTTGCAGAACGAATACGGCGTGAAGAGAGGGGCAATCAGAGTCGATCTGCAACGTCACCGCGAGCAACACAAGGAAGGCAACGAGGGATCCGGACAGCCACGGAATACGCAAAGCACACCGCCTATTCTGGCAGAATCTGAGGGCGAACAACGGGCTCGAGGGAATCGGTCGCTCCCCCGTCGAAGGCAATCACAACATCCCACCTCCACACGTCAGTTCATGCTGCCCCAGCTCACGAGCGTCCCCCTTGATTTGGAAAACGACGGGCTTGATGATACTCAGCGCCTAGAACCTGGGGAACAAGAAACTCTAAGACCCCCGTCTTCATCTTGGTCTTGCTCGTCTCGTAATGGCGACCTCAAGGATGGGCCAAACCAAAATGACAAAAGCTCTGGGACAGGTGAGTATTAAGTCCATCGTCTAAGCAATCACGCTCTTTGCTAATCGATCCATCAGCTGCCACACATGATCCTGACGAGGAAGAATCAGCCCAAGGACATGAAGATGAAGTTGAGAGGCTGAAGGCGAAGCTGAAGCATCAGGAGGAGCGGTATCGGGAAGAACAGCAGAAAGCAATGGAAAGCTTAGCAAAGGAGAAACGTCAGAGAATGAAGCTTGAGTGGGAGGTGCGGGATAGAGAGAAACTTGAAGAGGAAGGGCGAGAGAAAGACAGCTTGATTGCTAAACTGCAGGCGCAGAAGGCAGCGTTGGAACAGCAGATGAGGAATGAAGGGGAAAAGCAGGAGGAGGAGCGTGCGGACATGGAACGCCGATTTGAAGTAAAGTTGGTAGGAGAAAGCATTCGCATTGAGCGGGAGCAGCAGGAAAAGGGGCGTTTGGAGAGGGTGATGTATGTGGCTGGGATCAATAAGGGAAAAGAGAGCTGGGCAGCCCTTGATAAGGAAAGAAAGGAGGAACGAGAGACCTTAGAGCGGCAGAGGGAAGAGCTGAAGATGGAACTGGAGGGCGAACGGAAGGGTCGTCGGCAGCTTGAACAGCAACGTCTAGCGCTGAAGCGGCTGGAAATTGAGTACAGGAAGGATCAGGGCAAGCTGGAACGCGAACGTCTCGAGCGAGAGAAGCTCGAAGTTGAACTTGCGAAGGAGATGGAGCAACGGGAGAGGCTAGAGCTAGAGCGGCAGCACCTGGAAGCGTTGGTTGCGCAACTCAGCTCTCAGGTGTCTGGCGGGCTTTCTACTCAGCGAGCACCAAACGAGGGTGCACATCGTTCTCATATTCAGAGGCCTCCATCCGAATTTTCGCTTGCACAGACGAATGGAGGGCTGCGAACGTCAGTCTTCAGTTATCAGAGCAGCATCGCTACTTCGACGGGGCCCATACCCAGGCTGTCTCTGTCGCCGCATCTTTCTCCTGTGGGGCTCAATCAGTAAGAGATTTGGAAGATTCGATCCAATATGTGGATTTTCAGCTCCCAAAGCAGCATAGCTATTTTGGCGGGGCCTATACCCGGCACATAACATATATGTCTTTCGCCACATCTCTATTGGGGTGGTCTCAGTAACTGAAGGTGTCGAACTCCAACTGCTATATATACAAGCTGTGTGATCAAGTGTATTCAGCTCTAATATACATAATACAAGCACGACGAGTCACGACTGCTGGCTGGAGCAAAAGCAGAAGTTATGGCGAAAGAGCAGACGATTATGTATAGTCGGAGATCTCCGACCTTGATTGAAGCGGAGATATTATCCGCTCCAACCTCTGCTAGCCTGCCAGCGAGCCCAAGTTGTAGAATAAACCACATTGAAACCCGCGCCACATCAACCACCTTTTAATCTTATACTGCAGTATTCATGTTCGCCGTGACGATTTCAATGTCGAATCAACACGAAGTATGTGACAGGTTTTGACAGCTTCGGCATTTCAGAACAGCATTTTGGTGCCACAGGCTGTGCATGTCCGACCTCTTCAGAGCCGTCTTCGCTCCAAACCGTCGTACCTCCCTCCCCACTCTGTCAACACTTCAAGCCATAAGCCAGCTACCTCCACCCCAAAGAGCGCAGTACGATGTCGACAACAGGAGGCCACCAGCAACAGGCCCCTATGCAGAAGCCCAAAAAGAAAGTCCGGTTTTCGAGCACTGTTCAAGTCAACGACACAGGCACTGCCAGTATAAGTATGGTGCCTGAGCATCTAGTGCAAAGGCCAAAAGCACGGAGGTCGCGAAGGACGGTAGCTAATCCTTCGGACAACAATCCTGAAGCAATGGAGGTTGAGGCGATTCCACTGGTGCCGGACATGGACAAAGAGGACGGACAGTACGACCGAGCTCGTCTTATTTTGGAGTTCGAGGTGGAAAGACAGAAACATTTGCAAGAACGACGCGAAATGGAGGACAGACTCAATCAAGTGTTGCAGGAGAAGGATGCGCTGGAGAAGGAGCTGTTGACGCAGAAGAGAATGGTCATGTGGCTGGAAGGGGAGAGACAAAGGGCCAAGCAAGGACTGCTGGAACCAATTCTGGTGGAAAGGACTATATCTGCGGATGACGCAGAAGCACCGCCCAATTCGGTTAACGGGTGGCCTGGCGCACAGTCGGTTCGTGAGGATGACGGGAAGCAAGGGCGAGCAAAGGCAGAGGAGGAGCAGGAAAGGACTCGCTGGTATAGGAGAGCGGCCATCTACTGGCAAGAGCATGAACGACTGGAGCGCGAGAGACACGAGTACTTTGTGGCTGAAAGAGAGAGGGAAAAACGCAAGCGAGAACCGGAGCTACCTCTTCCACAGGTGCCTGAAGAACTTTCCTCTGAGGATGACGACGAAATTCCCGACCATCATCAAGATTTACCGACTCCTGATCCCAGGCCGCGGTTTAGGTTGCAAAGGCCCCCATCCGCAGCATCAACTTGTTATACGATTGGAGGACGGTCAACTTGCGAGTCGGTTTTCGGCTACGAAGGCAGTATAGCTGGATCTACATGTCCTACGCCTCGGATATCTCTGTCACCTTGGACTGATTTCGACGAGTAGTCATGCTATCGCACCAATCTATGCCATATGGACTAGCTCGTACTGATTTAAAATTATTTCTATGGTTACAAATAGTATTCGTTATAATTCATACATAAAAGGTTTGAACAAAGTTATTATCTGCTTTGCGTACACAGGTCGAGGCAAGCCAAACCCGTTCCCCGGAGCAATTGGTGTGTCTGAATTGGCAACGCGTGGGCTTACCCGGAACGGAAATCCACGGACATAGGTCCAGCAGCAAACCCATATACCATGACGCATGAAGCGTAAGCTTAAAGGCTTGAAGGGGTGAATCTACACGGCCCAGAGCCACTGCCACCAGCGCTTAGTGCTTAAAATTGACTCCGAGCACACATATAGCAGAGGCGCTCACTCGAGGTGCTGTGCTATTAGCTCTAGCTCCGATGCTTTAATTGTACGTATGAACACTGAGAATGATGTTGGATACAAGCACAACAAGTGCTATTCTGAGTAAATCTGAAGATGACGATGAAAACAGGCAGGACAATATCAGCCTCGGGCTTTCCCGGCTCTTATTGAAGCGGAGATGATCAAATTATTCTCATCGTCGCCAAGCAGCGGCGCTGCCCATGTTGAAAGCCACCACACCCTCAACTGCAATAGTATGCTACCATAAAGACCAATGAAGCATGCACGACCTGGTTCCAGTGTCGAATCAACATAAGGTATGCACAAGGCCCTGACATTGTTTCTGTTTCGGCATTCCAGAACAGCATCTCAGTGCGACAGGAGCTGTGCAGATCCCACGTCTTTCGAGCTTTCTTTGGTCCTTACCGCCATAGCCTCTCTCTCCACTCGCTATCGGCACTGAAACCCATAAACCAGCCACTTCTATCCAAAAGGCCATAGTACCGACCACCAATAAGTATCTGCGCAGACGCCCACGCCGCCCATGGATGGGAATCAATACGACCAAGCTCGTCTTATTTTGGAGTTTGAGGAGGAAAGGCAGAAACTTTTGCGAGAGCGATGTGAAATGGAGGATAGACTCAATCAGGTGTTGCTGAAGAAAGATGGGCTGGAGAAGAAAGTGTTGACGCAGAAGCGGATGATCAGGTGGCTGGAGGGGGAGAGACAAAAGGCCAAGAAGGACTCGAAGCTGCTAGAAACAATTCTGGTAGCAAGAATTGTATCTGCGCTTGACGAGAAACGAGTGCGAGCAAGGATAGAGGAGGGTCACCAAAAGATTGGTGGAGAGAGGCCAGCGGCCATCTACTGGCAAGACTTTTATGAAAGGCTGGAGCGTGAGAGACAGGAGTACCTTGAAGCTCAAGAAGAGATGGCAGATAAACGCAATCGAGCACTGGCGGTACCTGTTCCACAATCGCCGGATTTAGAAGAATCTTCTTCCGAGGATGACGATGAAAGTCCCTATCATCAACATGTACCGCCAACTGATGCCAGGCTTCGATTTCGATTGCAGAGGCCCACATCTGCAGCATCAAACGCTTCTTCAATTGGACGACAGTCTACTCCAGAGTTGCTTGACGATGAAAGTAGTATAGCGGGATCTGCATGTCCAACGCCTCGGATATCTCTATCACCTTGGATTGGTTTTAATTAGCGGGATTGTACTTTAAAAAAAAAATGAAAATGTCTATTGTTCGCGTGCTTCACGTAGATCCTAGAAATGTAGTGCGTGTTTACTGAGACCGAAGACTTGGATCTGGGGGGTCACTGAACCGACCCAGAGTCAAGATGAAGAGTGCACGATCAACGCCGGCAAAACGACGAAGATCTCCAAACTTTATTGAAGCGGGGAATATGATTGTTCTCAAATATCACCCATGTGGAAAATTTGTGCAAGCAGCAAGTGGCTGCTGAGAACGCCGACGCTGAATACCCTCGTGTTTCGACAGAAGACGAGAGATTATGTCCAATTTGACGATTCCAGTGTTAACTGACATGAGGCACAGATAGCGCCTTTGCTGATCCGAGTAACAGCAACTCTGATGAGAGCAGTGCGCATCCCTGATCCCTGTTCTATACGCTGTAGCCGTTCCCTCAACTCTCTATCCTCACTATTACCCCACAAACTAGCCACCTCCTCCAAAATTGCCCCAAGGAATCAGGATACCCTCTGAGGTAGAAACGACCCATCACGGTCCGTCGGAAATCAAATGTTTGACTTCACCCTATTGTAACAACCCAGAACCTGTCTGAAGAATCCGGGGCTTGCCGGCCATCTCCTGATCTAAGTACAACGGACAGTCCTTAGAACATGCGGTGTAAATCCGTCCGCTGACCATACTGCTACTGCGTAGCTCTGCCAAATCCGTCATGACGGAATACGACTACTCGCCAGAAGCTTGGGACCGCTATATTGCTGCCCAGGACAGAATTTCAAGGTTGGTGCAGATGTATGGATCAAGCACCAGTCAGCCAACTACTAGTCGTGAAAGCCAAGCAAGGCCGCTGCGTCACTCAGGGGTGGATCAGTCTATTGGTCGTACAACTACTTCAGCTCCGTCGCCTGCACAATCTCATCGCAGCATCCCTGCCCCTCGACACCATGCGCGCACATCTTCCACAGAGTCCCTGGGTCGTCCACCGTTATCCAAGGCACATGCAATACCCACCGCCAATCAATACATTGGTCGTAGGGCAAGCACTTCAGCTACTCTCCCTCCAAGATCCCCGCCCAGCCTGCCTTACTCTCAACGCCATCCACGCTCGGCTTCCACAGAATCCTTGCCAGGTCGCCTACAATTGTCCGAGACCTATGCCCCAGCCACTGCCAGAAGCTACACAATGTCCAACGAGGATCTTCCACGGATCTCTGCTCGATTCATGACCACAACATCCAGACCACCAGTATCCCCAGCTATCATTAACCGTGGTAGAGGCACAGACTCGGACTCGCACGATGAATATCCAAGCCAAGCGGCCCACAGACGCAGCACTCGCAACCCAGTTGTGCCAAGCTACGACCGTCCGCAATTACCGTACCGCTCAGGCAGCAATCAATCCATTGGTCGTTCAAGTACCTCAGCTCCTTTCTCTTCAAGATATCCTCCCAGCCTGCCTTCCCTTCCTCGCCATGGGCGCTCAGCTTCCACGGAGTCCTTGGGCCGCCTACAATCGTCCAAGAACTATCCTCCAGCCACTTGGAGCAAAACCATATCTAACGAGGATCTTCCATCGACCAATGCTCGATTCGTGTCCTCAAGACCCAGACCACCCGCATCCCCGGCCATCAGGAACCACAGTAAAGACACGGACTCGGACTCACAGGACGACTCTCCAAGTCAAGCCGCCAACGGACGCAAAGCTCGCAAGCCAGGTGACCATCCGCAATCGCTGTATCGTCTAGGTACCGACCGGTCTACGGATCGCGGTGCAGATGCTCCTTCAGCTCCTTTGTATTCACGGTCTCATTACCCAGTCTCTCAGCACCAGATACGCACAGCTTCCACACCATTTAATGAACTCGAAATCAAGCTCGAACAAGAACGAAAAAGGAGGGAGAAGCTTGAGACGGAGCTACTTAAGGAAAGAAAGCGACGGGAAAGGCTTGAAATGGAACTAAGGGAAGAAAAAAGGCGATTAGCAAAGGTTGAAGCGGAGTTGAAGCGAGAGAGGATACAGTGGGATCGGATTCGGTTGAAAGTAGAGGAGACACAGCGAAACCGCCGGGGTCAGGGGAGACAGATGTCGCAGAATCTGCAGGTCAAGGTTCCTCCGTTTACCCAGGTATAATCAGCAAACGCGACATTCTTGTCGCTGCGTCCTCGTCACAAAGGAAAGAACGTCTTCGGCTGGAACGACCTCCGTCGAGCCACGTTTCTTCTTCCTCAGGAAATAGCGAGGCCACTAGATGTTCATCCACAACTATCAGCACCGTTAAGAGCATAGAGTCGCAATTCGTCCCTACAATGGATCTGTCGCCTTTATGGTCAAATGAAACCTGAACGTCCTACTTTAAGTATATATAAAATTCGTCCAACTGTAGAATAACATTGTTCCTAGGACACGCGAATACAGCACATTGACAAGGTCAAGTGTCACTGTGTCAGCACAGTCCTTCTCCAAAAAGCTTTCACACCTACTTCTTGCACGATCCAACCTGCGCAACGAGCTTCTGCAGCGAATGCGATAGGCGAGGGGCAAACTTCACCGGATCCGCACTGGGTTAAAGCAACCAATGATATTCTGTAAGTTTGGCCCTTGATCGGACGCAAAGCCACGAAGAGATGCACGGCGAACCCATGAGGCTTGAAGCTTGAAGGCTGCCATAGACCCGGAAGCTGCTGTGCAATGTTCGCGTGCTTCAAGTTCACGTAAATCCTAGGAACGGGGGGTAATGCGAGTTTACATAAACCAAAGAGTTTAATCTACGCGTCGATGAACAAATTCAAAGTCAAGATGAAGAGTGAAATATTAACGGCAGAAAAACAACGGGGATCTCCGAACTTGATTGACGCGGGACATATTGTTCTCAAATCTCATCCGTGTGGTCTGGCAGTGTGAGCAGCGAGTGTCCTCTGAGAATGCCGACGTTGAATACCCTCGCTTGTCAACAGTACTCAACAATGAAGGCAGAAGATTGTGTCCAATTTGACGATTCCAGTGTTAACTAACACGAGGCACAGACAGTGCCTTGGCCGATCGTAACAGCAACTCTAGTGAGAGCTGCGCTCATCCCTCATCTCCGTTCCATACCGTTGTAGCTTCTCCTCCTCACTCTATATCCGCACATTACCCATAAATTAGCCACCTCCCTCGAAATGTCCCCAGTATTACCAACGTTGACAACAGGAAGGGACTCGCGCCAGGCCTTTACGTACCGGAATCCCCCAAAGCAAGCCCAATTCTGGAGGTTTGATCGAGTTGACCAGAAGGGCAGCGTAGACCAAGTACATCTGAGGCCGAAACAACCCACCTTGCTGAGAGTCAACCACCCAACCGACCCTACCTACTATTATGAAGCCGAAAGCCCGAGCTCACATCGACACAAGAAAACAAAAGTAGCTGGAGAGTTGAGGGTAGAGACTCCTATTGCGTCGCCTGTTTATGTGGAACGCTATGACAGAATTCGCCTTGTGGCCGAGTTCGATGAGGAAAGGCGGAGATTTGTACGAGAGCGACAGGAAATGGAGGGCAAGATCAATCAGCTGTTGCTGGAGAAAAAGGCGCTGCAGAAGAAGCTGTTGACGCAGAAGCGGATGATTAGGTGGCTGGAGGGAGAAAGGCAAAGGGCCAAGAAGCAGCTGTTGGAAACAATTCTGGTGGATAGGACTGTATCTTGCCCTGTTTGTTCCTTGCTCGCAGTTCGTTGTGAGCGAGCTAACAAGTGGCATGTGGACCAAACACACTTGTGTGGTGAGTTGGGGGTGGAGAGGCTCCGGCAGGAGACTCGAGCCAATCTCCAGGT
>ML210211.1:68064-92934 GCA_004369085.1 Coprinopsis marcescibilis
GCCTTTTGATAGGCATAAATAGACAGCCTGTCCATAGGCATAAAAAAGCACCTCTCCATAGGTGTAGCCTTTCAATAGGCATAAGTGAAAGAGGCCTGTCCATAGGCAAAAGGACAATGTCCTATTGGCAAGGCACATCACTCGTACAGTCGCACGACGTGCAAGGTGAGGAAGCGTAGGCCCCATGGTCGAGTGGATGGATACAACAAGTTTGAGGCATAACGTGGGATACTAAGCATGTATTGGGGAGAATTCGTCTTTGTTTCGAGGTATGGCACAGTAAGTACACTGGTTGGGGGTTATGGTTAACGTAGTGTGTCATGCGAAAATGTAGGTCATCGTCGTTGGTGGGATTGATAGTGTTGAGTCTGGTGACGTGTTGCTGAAGGACGCTGAGGTCGTGTGTCTTGAAGGGTTTGAACGGTCGTTGTGGTTTGAGATATGCGTGTGAAGGGTTTGCCGATGCTGGCTCAGGGCTGCATGTCCCGGAGATGTTGAGATCCTGTTTCCTTACTCGTCGTCACTGCCTGTGGCCGGAGGTGTCTCTGCGAGCCGTTGCAGTGAAATGAGGCTGTTTGCCGTTGATGAGGGGTCGAGGAGTAGCCACAAGGTGGATGGGTGGTTCTTGTCAAGCAAGCACGGGGTCACGTGCGCGTCACTGGGCAAGACTTTGTATTGCTCGTTCGCTCCGCTGCCTCGCAATCCACCAATCTCTGGACGATGGGAAGCAGGTTCAAGCAAGGATAGAGGAGAGACGCCAAGAGACTCGACGGAACAGGAGAGCGGGCATCTATTGGCAAGAGCACGAATTCAAAAGGCTGGAGGGAGATAAACACGAGTACTCGGAGGTTGAAAGAGAGAAGGAGGAACGCAAGCAAGGATCTACACCGCCTATCCCACAACAGCCTCAGGAAGTTCCTTTCTCCAAGGATATCGGTGAACCACCCGATCTTGAAGAATCTCCAACGTCCAACGACAAGTTGCGACTCCGGCTGCAGAGGCCCATCTCTGCGGTATCGTCTTCCCAGACCATTGGAGGACTGTCTGCTTCTGGGTCCCTTTTTAGCTATGAAAGCAGCGTAGCTGCATCTATATATCCTATGCCTCGGATGTCTGTCTCACCACACATTCCGTGGGTGGGTTTCAACTGATACGGCGGTAGTTGTATGCAATAGGTTCTCTTCTCTTTGTCGACTGTGGCCTCAAATTGGAGCTATGATCTCAATACCGCTGACCTACTGATTCTGTAGTGTATTTCATATCTATTCAATTCGATGTAACTGTGCCGCTGGGAATTAAACCCGGCACCCGAACCATCTAGCCGTGTTTCGTAAAGAGAACTTGCCCTTTTGTCAGCCTTGTACAAGGTGAGCAAGTCTCTCCGGCGCGTCCGTGAGTCGAACCCCACTTCCAGAGGCACAGCAAGCGCGGAAGATCGTACGACTGGATTAGTCTGGGTACAAAGTTACCTTCGGCGCCTATCTCACGCTACGCTTACAGCATTTTTTCTTTCGCTCTCCCGAAGGCCGGTATACCCTTGGGCGGCAGCAAGATGCGCGTGATTGGTCCAGTGCGAGTGAACCTCTGACCTTTTACCTTCATCACCTTGCCCTGGCCGAGTTCTGTGAACGACTCAGGCTTTTGACGGGCTTCATTGGCTTGCAGCGACTGATTCGCGAGACAGTGAGGACAATACCTAACTAAACAAACGTACTACCCAGCTTTACTCCACCATGTACTAATATGTGAAGCAGCACTCCACATAGCGTAGAATCAAGTATATCGGGTGCTTGTCATAACCCTAAGCGCCTGTGGCAGTACCTGCATAGCTTGTAGGTCACCTATCGCTCAGGTGCAAATCATTCTACTGGCCGAAGTCACCAAGCTGATTGAACGTTCATCGAGCAGCACAGCCTTCCAGTTTGCTGTGGATCACGAGTCAGCTGCTAGTTTCCTTGATTCCCGATTCTGCCTCATGTTCTACACGCATCTTCCTGGCCGCGGTCACGTGCCAGCTTAACGTGGTAAGGATTCTATAGTATATATCCCCTCCAGCTCCCTCGCAGCTCCTGCTTACCTTGTCAGGCTCCAACTCTCTCTTCCTTTTGCGCTCCGAACACATCCTGCCCAGTGCACTCCTCCTCATCCAACAACTTGTAAGATGCCTCAAGCATCTTCCCCCGTCATCCACCCACCAATCGGGACTCTCATTGACGGAGACTCGCTTGAACTCGTTGAAGTTCTCAGCGCTGGCCAAGGTAGCGTTGTCTACCGTGCAGTCGACACCCGCCGCACCCCACGTCTGAGATCATACGCCGTAAAGTGCCTGATCACCTCTGGCCATCGATCAGCGCGCCAACGACAGGCCCACATCCGCGAAATTACCCTACACCAACTCGCTTCGGCCCACCCAGGCGTTGTAACCCTCTACCGAGTAATTGAGCAGTATAGCCACACCTATATAATTACGGATTACGCCGACAGCCACGATTTGTTCGCTCAAATTGTTCACGACTGCCGCTACCTTGGAAGGGACGATCTTACTAAGGTCATTTTCCTCCAATTACTTGACGCAGTGGAGTACTGCCACTCGCTCTGTATATATCATCAGAATCTAACGCTCCAAAGCATCGTTTGCCACGACGATGGCCTCCGTGTCTCCATCACAGACTTCAGTCATGCTACCACCGACAAGCTCAGTAATAAATTCTGCACAGATAGCGACTACCACATCAGCCCAGGTACATTGCAACCTTGCGTCCCTTGACCCTCTCACAGTGCTGACTGGAACTTTCTAGAGTGGCAGGGCGGAGCCTTTGCCCCAGGCGGCAGATACTCTCCGATGTTCAATGACATCTGGTCCCTCGGCATCATCTTGCTCAATATCACAACCGGTCGCAGCCCGTGGAATTCTGCGACTCTAGACGATCCAAACTTTCAAGCCTACCTCCGCGATCCCTACGGATTCCTTCCCACCGTTGTCCCCATCTCCTCCGAGTTCAATGAAGTTCTCGTGCGAATGCTCGAGGTTGACTGGCGTGAACGCATGAAGCTGCGCGACATCCGTCATTCCATTGAGGAACTCACCACATTCTACTCCGACGGCGTGGTATTTGAGGGTAGCGTGGCTCGATGCCCTTGGGAAGTTGATATGGGCATCAGCAACACCAAAGCCTCAAATTCTGCTCGCGGTTTCTCCCGCTCGACCACCGAAGAGTTGGCGCATGGTGAGCCCGGGCCTAAATGTTCTTCGTGTGGTGCAACCTGGGCCTACAACTTGTCCTCTGTCCCTCTCATATCCAGCAGCAGCAACAATGACTTTGGTATGAATACCTTTGGCGGCTCAGACAGACTCTATGAAGCGTCAAAGGTCACCTTCGCCGTGCAACAAGGGATGAAACAGTCCAACTCCCGCTCGATCCGTGATACCGATACACCAAGGCTCCCCATCCGCCCAACAAACGGGAGATTTAGCTCCCTCTCCGACAAGGATTCGGACACTAACCCGGACATGATGCACACTGCAATAGAGTACGATCCCTACTCTTTGCTTTTCTTCCTTTCGCCTCCGAACCCCTCTACCAAACAGTTATCAGGGTCATCACAACGTCAGCCATATTTCTCTATCTACCGCTATAGCAGGAATCTGACTGACTCTCCAACAGGACCTCCTCACGTCTTCCCCGGCCGACAAAAGCTCTCGGACCTCAAACCACAGGTCCCTTCCCCTTCCCCTGCCACTACACCTTCGGGCGCCAACCCATTCTCAAGGGATCGGATTTGGTTGAAACCAAGGCAGAAGCAGGGAGGCCAATGGTCAGAGACTATGGGCCCTGCTGAACCTGAACACCATTTCTCAACCTACCGAAGGCCGCGCACACCTAGCAAGCGTGACCCTATTGTTGCCGCCTCCCCATCCCTGGGGAGAGGACCTCTTATAGTGGATCATCACATTGGACAACACCTTCGACTGCAGAGGCCACTCTCAAGCTCCACAAGCTCTTCAAGAAGGAGCGATGTATCCATTACCACCATTGCCAGCACCGTTACGAGCATAGAGTCGCAATTTGTTCCTACGATGGATCTGTCGCCTTGACCATCAAAACAAACCTGAACGAATCTACAACAGAACTTTAAATATTCGAGTCTTGCTACTACAGCATCAAGTAGACGTTACTCCTGTACGCAATCGAAAACATAAATTATGTCTGCACAGACAATATCAACTTGGTCGCCTCAACAGCACTCTTCAACTTCTTATCGAACTTTCCAGGATACATCTCCACAAGTTTTCGATAAGCCTTAACAGCCTCTGTCGCAGGATCCAAAGCTGCCTCCTCCATCTCCAGCTCCACCAAGCACCACACGTAGTTATCCAACGATTCCGCCAAATCCTTCAGATGGACTTTAGGATCACGAATCACAAGTTTCCTTCGAATGTCAACAGCGTCCCGTAGCGCCTGAAGCCCCTCCTCATTACGATTGCAATGCCCCAGACAGCGAGCTAAAAAGTGCAGGGAGGATGCAAGCTGAATGGATGCGTCGAGATGAGCTGAACTTGTAAATGGTGAGTGTTGGTTGGCGCCAGGTTCGTTCCGCTGGGTATCTTCGATAACACCTGTACCAGGTTCTTCGCTACTCTCCGCAGGGGATGGAGCAACGTCCTGTGCATTAGGTTCAGGTAACGACTGGCCCACGTCTGATAGCCCCTCCACCAACCGCTTCCGAATGTCACCAGATTCCTGCACTACGACCACCGCCTCCTCATACCTCTTACACCCCGCAAGACTCTTCCCCAACTTATACAGCGCTGTTGCCAGCGGAAGCTCAAACTTCCCAGGATCCCGACTAACCAACACTCGATAGGCTTCCACCAACTCTTTCCCCGGTTCAACCACATCCAGCGGCGGCCGCTTCAGAGCCAGCAGCGTCGCAACACAATTCTCCAAAGAGTCTGCAAGGTACCTCGCAAACGAGCTGGGATCCCTGGCAAAGAGGCGACGACGAATGCCCACCGCCTCTTGGATCGCAACCAGCCCGTCCGGACGACGCCGAACCGCATCCAGCGTGCGCGCCAGCCTATGCAGCGACGACGCCAACGAAGGCTCCAACTTCTCCGCATCCTGCTCCACCGCGCCCCGACACACATCAACAGCCTCCTTCGCAGGGCCCACAGCAGCTTTATGCTGCCCAAGCATCGACAGGACACGCGAATGCCCAGACAGCGCGTTGACAAGGTCAAGCGTATACAGCCCGGGGTCCTTCTCCGTAAGCTTCCGGCTAACCTCGATAGCCTCTTCCGCCAGGCGCACGACCTCCTCATACTGCTTGCACGATTCCAGGTCGCCAACAAGCTTCTGCAGCGAACGCGCCAGGCGAGGGGCAAACTTGACGGGATCCGCACTGGCCAATTCACGCAGAACAACCAGGGCCTCATCATGCCTCCCCACACTGGACAAGAGGGATTGGTATGCCGAAAGCGAATCTGAAAGTTGGCCCGCAAAAGTGATAGGCTCCTTCTCCTTGAACCGCCGACGGATGTCAATGGCTTCTTCAACCACAGGTATGGCCTCTTCGTACCGCTTCGCTATCCCCAATTCATAAGCCATCTTATGGAGCGACGAGGCTAGGCTGTAGTCATAGTTGGCTGGGTCTGCATCTGCCAACTTGCGAAGGATATCCACCGATTCACGTCTTGCATCAAGAGCTGCGTCGTGTCGGCCAACGCCCCAAAGGCTCGAAGCGTAAGCGTAGAGGCAATCCGCCAGGAACGAGACGTCGTGCTCCAAGGTACGTGCGATCTGGATTGCCTCCTCTACGTGAGGTAAAGCATCCATGTGTCGCCCACACGCACCCAAGCTCCACGCCTGCGAATGCAACGAAAGCGCAAGGGATTTCACAAACAAGGGGTCAGAGGTCACCAACACGCGGTAGATCTCAACACGCTGGGTCCCCGTGGCCAAAGCCTCGTCGTGACGTCCGAGCTTCGTGAGGGAAACGGAACGGTGGTGGAAGAGCTGGGCGAGCATGTGCTGTGATGATGGTTCGCCGCTGGTAGCTGCCAGACGGTTGGCAATTTCCAGCGATTCTTCGATGACGAGTAGAGCATCGTCGTACCGGCGAAGCGACGTGAGGCAGCTCGAGAGGGCGCGAAAGGCCTTGAGGGCGTGGACTTCGTAGGTCTTTGGATCGACGCTGATGAGCTGGCGGTATGTATGAGAAGCCTCTTCAGCCAGGACCAACGCCTCGGCATGCCGCTTTTCCTTCTCCAAGCAGGCGGCGACTTCCACCAATGCCTTCCCAGTGTCCTGCAGCGTAGCGTAGTCGTGAATAACAGGTTCATGAGGGAGTTTCTATTTTTCTCATTCGTAAGCAAAATTCGAGACAGTTCTAAATGAATGAACATACCTCTAGCCATTCTCGAAGAGAAAAAGGATTGATAACATCCCCCATCGACGCCGTAGCCTCCAGGAGCGCTCGGTGTTTCGAAGCAATCATTTGATGGACGAGGCGGAAAAGTGGAAGCTCCACCTGGTCCAGAGGTAGTTCAAATAGGTGCTGGGTGAGGAATCGACAACAATACCAGAGGTGGTCTGGTATGCTTTGTCTGACCACCAGAGGAATCCGTTGCGTACGCCTGTCGTCATTGCCAATTGTGTATCCAAGACTGGGGACATTGGTCGAGTTGAGCTCCTTCTGTATGGTAAGGAGGGCATATCGCGATATCTTCTCGTGGTATGTGTTGACGCTGAGACGATAAGGCTGCGGTGCTCTTGTGGTCAGATACTCTCGAATGGAAAGATGTAGGATACGGATTGGTTGGTCGAGCCTTTCGGTTTCAAATCGTTGAAGGAGAGGACGGAGGAGCATGCGGAGCTTGGACACGTCATCAACGGTGACACCCTCAGCCTCAGGAGCAAGCAATGCTGCAAGGCCAATGGGTGACAACGGTTCGATCAGAGTCACAATGGTTCCCATGATGGTCCTGTACATTCTGGTAAACAAGGAATCAGACCACTTCAGCTGGGACAGGATCCGAGCGTAGATGTCGTCGAGTTTCTGGGTAGCATCCTTGTCGTTGACCCAGTGGTCGCTTTTGCTGTTAACGATGTCTTCGAGTTCAGATATAGGGTTGAATGCGGTTTCGAGGTGGTTTAGGACCGTGGCCGCCCAGAGAAAAACCCCTTCCGCCTTGGTGACGAAGCCATCGATGAGCTGGTCTGTGACATGCATCCCATAGTTGCTTGCCGACAGCCGGTCCTTGATATACTTCCGCAGGTCCTCGTAGTTGAGAATACCAGCGAGGGAATGTGAGCAACGTCGAATGTGCGGCTGGTTGTCCAGATAATGCATCACGCGCAACTCCGGACGTGTTGTGAGGACGAACTTGAAGGTGGGTGGGAGGAGCCTGATAGCATCGCGCAAAAGGGTGAGGAGTTCGATGTCAAATTCCTCGTCGAGGCCGTCGATGATGATGACGAAGGGGCGATCTTGCGGGAGATGCGTGGCGACCGGGATGACAATCTCGTCAAATTGGCGTACTGGGGATGCAGATGCAAGGGTGTGGTCCCTGACCAACAACTCGCCGATCATCATCTTGACCTGGGGGTGCACACTCAAGAGACCTCGAATGATAATTCCTAGAAGGTCAGCTGCTGTCGACCTAGCGCTCCGTTGGCGACAAAAGTAGCTAGCGACCAGATGCTGCTGCGAATGGAATCGATGGCACGCCGTGTGCGCGAACGCCGTCTTGCCGCTGCCTGCTGCATCCGCCACAAGAAATCCCCTTGCCGTTTTGGCTGCGCGATCGTGGACCCACGATACGAGCTCTTCAAGATGTGAGGTACGGGTTCCAGGTAGGCATGCTCTTGAGCGGTCCCAGAAACAACCCTTGGGATCTGGTAAACGACGCAGGGCTTCGTTTATCTCCCCATCCGCCCCCGAATCTTGAATACTTGTCAGATATTGTGGGGAAAAGATCGGCACAGTAGACGTACAGTATTGGTAAATGTGATTCGTTGCCCCGAGGTTGTTCACAGTATTGACTATATCCCTTCCTGCGTGGTGAACTTCAACGCCGCTCAGATTAACTGTTGTTTTCGCCTGAACACTGGATCCTGCTCCTGGCGCGACCGCTGTAACATATCAGTATCTACCATCAACGTCGGTAAAGCTCACATACCTAGCTCTTCTTTTCGTTCTGCCAGCACTCCATGATTGGCAGCAGCCTGAATTTCTTGATTATCTTCGAGTGTGGCAATGACATGTCCAACTGCTTTGTCAATAACCTGCAAGCTAGTAAAGATGTGTTACTTTGCATAGTGAACACTCACTACCTTCTCCATGAGTAGCTATTGTTGAGAAGTGTGAAGAGTGAACGGGCATACTAGTGCTGTAGAATGATCATTTAATCGATGTAGGTCACCGTCGCGCACGGGAGCATTGCCTTGACATTCACGCGGAGCTCCAACCAACATGCGAATACCGTTCGTTTTACCCCTGTGGTGACAATGTTCGGTACATTCTATGGTGCAGGTCACTTAGACACCGCTACTTTGGAACAAGTGTGATCGTGACGTGGGAAAAACCCCAATTCATTATCCGTCTAACAGAAATGAAGGAATTAGCCCGGTGCACATTTCTGTTAGACAGTTTGTTGAAATTCTCAAAATTGAAGGAGTGAAAATTTTGGACCTTGCCAATTTGGCCATCAGTCCAAATCGGGCTTATCTTATCTATAGATAAGCTATATATGGTAAGCCTGCACCCCTGTTTTACTCTCAGTGGCTCGGTAAACAAGGCGCATATCTCTGTGAACTGAACCTCAAAACCCCTCCCTGCAGATGTCAGACGTTATCCAGTGCATTAGTGATACCAGGAAGCGCAAAGGAGGTACCCAGTGTCACAGGAGAGAGATATTATGGTTGTCCAAGGGCAGAAAACCTTGTGGAAACGCAACGAAAGCACCCAGACCCCCTCTAAAACGCATTTTTCGTGCCAAAAACACAGCCCTGAGATCGACAAAAAATCGTCCAAAATTTTGATTTTTTTTTCCCAACCGATTTGGCCACTGTTCCAAAGTAGCGCTGACTAAGTGACCTGCACCATAGGATACTTGTACTCAGCATCTTACAATTCTGGGTCTTCTCCTCGTACCTCTCCAAAGAGAGAAGAAAAATGGAGCTAGACCCTGAATCGAACTTTCACTAGACTTGTCTTTTTGCGCCAGTCCACAGCATCATCGATTGATGAGCTTTAGAAGCAAAAGCAAAGAGATAGTCGCAAAAGCCAGGGGATCCCCCGACGACACAAGCTGGTACTGCAGTGGCAAGGTCATCGCGTCCTCGAGTTGCAAGCAGAGCTCGAGGAACTGGGGCGGCAAAAATAAGATAACCAATAATGAAGGCGGTGCCTTCATAATAGTGGTTAAACTATTAAGAACAGATACTACACTTGATCTAAGCCAAAAGGCCAGAGTGGTAGGGAATCAAAATGCTGGGGAGCAGCTTATATACCCGTCGATGAGATGCGCACGGACCATGCCACTGTTTGTTGTTGCGCGCAGCCGTAACGGCCAATGACGGCATGGCGTCGGCATCTCGGACCGTCGGTATCACGACTCACGAGTGCCAGTCACCTTGAACTCTCAACTCTCGAGAAAAGACCGTTTTGGAAAAGGGTTCCTCAAGCTCAGGTACTAATACAGGTGGTGAGTAGGTAGTCAGCTAACACCCGATTCTAATTCAGCGGCAGAGCTTTTTTGGGACTTGAAAACAGGCTGGTTGACCAAGCCAGCGTGATCCTCGACGCTCCCAGCTTACGAGCGCTTAATCGTCCATTATCCATCGACGCAGTGACTTATTTTCGCTCAGTCCCTTCCTTCCATGAGTATCAGTCTTGTCGGGTAAATCTTTTAGAAGTTCCACTCCGTCGCGTCGTCGTCGGAACCTGTTGTCACGGCAATAAAACGGCCGAACAGAAGGTCCTCGTGGCGGTGCTGCTTGCGGAGTCTCTTGCGCATGAGCAGTCATGAGCGATTTTGAGGCCAACTGGAAGCACCGGCGGTCGTTTCTAACAACCTTTATCCACCAACAACCCATCCTCCTAGCATCCACATCGTTCTCACTCTCCGTTGCATGCTTTCTCGCATGGCATCTCAGCTATTTCTCAACATTCCTGATCTACCTTCCCCTCGCACTGGCCTGCATCCCGGCACTTGCAATCTACGACGCCATATACATCACCAGCTGGACACGATGGCCCCAACGACGGAAATGGAGGTTCAGGCTATGCGTAGTCTGGTGTCTCTTCTTGTTGTTCGCACCGACCTACCCTTACTCGTCATACCTCAACCATAACACACCTATACCAACACTCGCAAAGACGAATGGACCATACTATATTGCAGCTAATTTATACAACTCAGCTGGCCTCTTGCCTTCGTGGACGAAGGAGATGACGCTACTGATCAATCATCTGGGCCACGAAGAAGTGTTTGTTTCCATATTCGAATCCAACTCGAACGACGGGACGAAATCCTTGCTCAAGAATTTCGAAGAAGCACTGAACAAAAGCGCAATCCCGAACAAGGTGGTACTAAAGGAAGGTGTGAAGGTCAGATGGGGTCTTAACGATCCTGGAAGAATCAGGTACTTGGCCGGGGTCAGGAATGAGGTGTTGGAACCGCTCCGCAGCATGGAAAGCGAGGGGAAGACATTCTCGAAGGTCATTTTCTTCAACGACATCTATTTTGACTGGAGTGCGTGTGGACTTTCTCGATTCTTGATCCAATCCTTACCTTGCCTCTTCTAGGATCTATCGTGCATCTAATCAACACCAACAACGGGGACTATGATCAAGCTTGCGCTCTCGACTTTGATGGAGTGGGGATGTACGATACGTACGTCAATGCCTCTACCATCCGTGAATGACCCCTGACGTTTTCGAAACCATTGCCAACAGCTGGGTGCTACGTGACGCCTGCGGACGTAAAGCCAAAGAAGTATGGCCCTACTTCGCCTCGAACGCCAATCACGCTGTCGATCGTATTCGTAACGAAGAACCAATCGAAGTAGGAACATGTTGGAATGGAGTAGCAGCCTTTGATGCACAATGGTTCATGTCTAATTCAACATTAGGTACGCTACTCCGCTTTGATGCACTCGTTGAACGTCTAATCTTACGATCCCAGCATCATCGCTTGAATCGAATTCCAACGCAGAGTCAACAAACAAGCCCTCACTACCTCTCAAATTCCGCGACGACCCAGATTGTACATCATCCGAATGCTACCTCCTCGGTCTGGACATGCACAGATGGCGTAAACCCGAGCGCCCTAAGATCTACGTCAACCCTAGGGTCAGCGTCGGTGCGTAGTACTTAAAACGCCATTACCTTTGACAACATACTAACTTCCTCGTCCAGCCTACAACCCACTCAACTACTTGTTCCACACGAAGCTCGAACATCTAACTTCTGCAAAACCCTGGCAGTTTATCTGGCAAGACCTCATCGGACACAGACTCTTCGGATGGTTGACGGATAGGATGTGGCTGGGCAAGGATCGGTGCTCTGAGATCCATGTTGCGCGGGGAGACTTTGTCAAGGCGGAGTGGTGCCCCAGTTGATGTTGCTATCGATCTTTTCTTGCTGGGATTTGGGGCGAGGTGCTAGATATCCAATGTATTACTACTAGAATACCCTTTACTTACCGTGTCTGGCGTACTGTATTATGTACTTACGAGCTACTGATGATACTTCCACTGATTAATCTTGATATACAATGCAATTTACGTATTCTCAACCCCATCGAATACCAGTTGAAGTATTATCCAGAACTCAGAAACGCTCTTTTCGAGTGAATGCCTCTATGGAACTTCTTTCTCCGCAGATTAGAGGACGATGATGTCGATGATGACCATTGCTTGGTTGAAGTTCGGGGATCGGAGCCGATCACGTTTTCCACATTTTTGAACATGCTCATCGTCACCACGATATCATGATTCTCTTCTTCTTCATACACCAACAAGGATAGGATATCACTCACATCTCCCTCCACCCGCAAGTATCTCCAAGAACACACTCATATGGCTTCTGGACGCGAAAACGCGGTGGCTGTCGACCAAAAGGACTCACCTACACCAGGGCACGAAGGTATCAAGCTCAAGAATGGCGCTGGATGAAGGAATACCGGTGTCAGGTGAGTTGGGCTGTTTTGGAGCCCATACTAACCATCTCTCCTCAGGATCTCCAAGGCCATCTAGTCGTGGAAAGCAGCACAAATCGACGGGTAACGGCGACAGGAATGTCATTTCACCACTCTGAGGGCTGACGCCGGGGTTATCGACTGTCAACACTGGATAGCAACGGTTAGAGCACGAAACCCTCGAGTGAGGCCACTTTCATCGTCGGCCATTGTACAGATATAATCTTGACCCTTTAGGCTAGTTAGCCCGCTAAAAGTGCGGTACTGAGGTCACCCAGACTGCCGTTGACCACGTTGGCTACTGGGAGAGATCAGCCGCGTCCCCGCCTTCAAGATTAACCGGGATCCACGCTTAAATATCCTCTGACTCGAAGTGGTGGGCTGCTCGCCCTTCACTTGACCTCGTTCGAGGAGTCTGCACTAGCGTAAAGGCTACTTGGACAGCACCACCAAGGAAATCTGCTCGCAGCTTTGATATTGGAGATTGCAAAAACCTCCAAGGGACTCCTGTGTATACGTTAAAGCTGATCTGGCAACACACCTGCGTTCACGCGAAGATGCGGGACACAATCTGGTTTCTGGCGATAATATTGATCTTGGTGTGCCACCCAGACTGTCAGCCTCTAGTACCGTTGACCACCACTGGCTGGGAGATATCAAACATAATCCAGCCCCTCCCCGGCTTCAAGAATATCAGGATCCACGCATAAATATCCTCTGGCTCGAAGCGGTGGACTGGTCGCCGTTCATTTGGTCGTTCGAGGAGTCTGCACTGGCGAAACGATTCCTGGACAACAAGCACCTCGAAGGAATTCCTGTGTATGTGTTAGAACTGATCTGGCAACATATATCCGTTCACGCGAAGTCACAACACTTAAATCTGGTTTCTGGCGATAATATTAATCTTGGTTCTTCGGACGACCCACCTAGTTCTGTTCCATCTATTTTATGCATGATGCGACGTACCAACTGCTGGGCTAAAATTTTATGCTTGAGGGTGACAGAGGTTCTGTTGCGTTGTTTGATACTTGGCCCGATGCGTACTCTTGATGCGATCACTCTCTGTCCTTGTGCATCTTCTCTTGGGTCAGACGTCGTCCAAGGCTCCTTGCCGAGGTTCATCGCTCCCTAGGGAGGCGTCAATGGCCCCTGCTTTGTTCGGACCTGTTGTCCAAATAATTGTATGGACAGCTTGGAGCATGCGACTCGCCAAACCAACAGGTAGCCGGAGTTGAACGGGAGGACGAGGCTTGGGCCGCCCATCACGCGCATAGTTGCCCAGATTCCACCATTGTCCTCCGTGGGAATCCCCGGCCAGGCAGTCAAAGCTAACGATCACCTGATGGTTAAAAGCTTCGCGTTCGTCGTTCCTCTTCCTAGAACCACCACAGTTTAGTCTTCAGCCTAGGCCAGCTACTCGCACTAGAGATATATCTCAGCTCACATCCTTTATTCCTACTCGCATTACTTTCTTACGACAGTTTATCCGTTATCCGCCGCCTTTTCCTCCCTTTTCGCGCTTAGGTCCCACCCAATGGACCACAACAGGATGCTACCCTCCTCTACTCCCGGCGAAGAGTCCAGGGCCAATCGAAACGCGCCATCGGCGTCTACTATCACTACCTTCTCTGATTTTCGCCAGTTATTAGCCAACCGGATGCCACACCGCCAACGGTCAGGCTACGCATCTTCAAGCCGCTCGAACACCCATGTACAACTCAGCTATCCCGCTCAGAACACCGTGAACGATTTTCGTCAGGTCCAAAATGGCTCAAGAGACAACTACCCCCAATATCCTGCGGTTCCGGGATATTCGAACCAGCCCGCGACTCTCGGACAAGTGCCTGGCGCATTTCAGCCTCTTCCATCTTTCAACGACTCCTTTGGGGACATGCCAGGGAATTTTGGAGCGAATCCTTCAGGCGCTTTCCCCTACAACGATAATCTTCGTGTTCAAGAAGACGGAGCAGTCCCAGGGGACAGATTCGGGTTTGGGCTGAACGGAAATCCGGTCTTCACGTTCTACAACCCCATTTCCCGGATGCCTCAATACCATCACGCTACGCGCTCTGCAAGCCAATTTTACGACCCGCACACTATTGCCAGTGGCGCGCCGTACCAACCCACGCCTGCAGGCCAGCCAGGGTTCCGTGGCTACCCCCAACGCCAATATCCAGAAGGCACCACTGCAACGACCAATCTGACGCGCGGTCAGCCGATCCACTTGCCCCCTTTGAATTTTGCAGCGCCGCGTTACCGGTGGCATCCCGAGCAACCGTCGGATGATGCGCTATTCGCAGCCGCGCCCATCGCTGGAAGGTCGAATAACGGGGTTGCCGCCGAGGTTGACCGACACGAGCATGTGGCGTCCCACGCTCTGCCAATGCGGTTTGGGGGGACAGGAGATATGAGTGTGCAGCCCACCTTTGCGCCGGATGATTATCAGAGGGGCCCTTGGGAACTGTCCAGTACTGCGCGCTTAGAGCCAGTTCAGGAGGACCTCCTTACCTACCCTACCCATGTCACCGAAGAGATCCCGTCTGGAGCGGTTTCAGTCGCTGGAAGCTCGAACAGCGGTGAAGCCGATCAGGGGCTGCAAGCGACAACAGAGCCTCAGGTCGAGCAACCACGAAAGAGACGAGCATCCATGTCTTCAAACCAGCGAGAAAACGCCGTAGCAGGGCCTTCAAAGAAGAAGCGCAAAGGCAATGAGAAGAAAAGGTTAGAGAATTCTGCTTCATCTCGCGATATGCACCCTCTAACCCAATTTAACAGTAAAACCATCGGTATCAGAGGATTCGAGCTGTTCTGGGGAGACTTTTGGGAGAAGGAAGTGAAGCTACTTCCGGGTGATAAAGACGAATTCCGCGAGATTGCCATGGAGCATTATATAGATCAGGAGCTTAAGCACCAAGCAAACCGGAAACAGGGTCGCGAACAAATGACTGACTGCTGCTGGCTTGAGGCAGACGGTGTCAAAAAATGCGGCTTAAAAGTCCCGATCAAGGACCTTCATTACCACATAACAAACTATCATAATACTCCAATCAAAAAGGGTGTTACCTCATATATCGGATGGGTACTTCCTGATCAACGCGAGCCGATTGGCAATACACCTACGGCCTCTGTCATTCGCTTGATCGAGAACAAAATCTTGGGATCTGACCGTAGCGACGTCAAGAAGATAAAATGGCAAAAAAAGCTTCGAGAGGAACTTGTGGTCATTTTTCGCGAAGAAACCTGAAATTGACGAATCATAGGAAGTTCCCCTTGCCCCTCGGAAAATGTGATCAATCTCTATTTGAGCGAACTATTCCGTTTATACGCAGCTACTCATACATTCATTTATCATATATGCTATTACTATTAGTCTTGGACGTCGGACCTTTCTATCACTGCTTTCATATTGTACAGTTTTTTGCATTCCTTCCGTAGATTATATTTTTAGATGTTTATTTCGTGCAACCAGAACTTTGATTTTATTTATCATTCAGCTCTGGACCTTTCTATCCCTCTTAGCTTCGATTCATTCAATAATCATTAATAGATCCTATAAAATTTGTACCCAAGTATCTGGATGGCGCACCCAATGCAGTCACTTGCCACCGTGATTGTTGAAGGCATGTACGCTACATTTAATTTGCAGTATCAAACATTACTCTGAGCAATGCTGGGGTAAGCACGATAAAAGTCCCACCGGCGAATATCGGCAGATTCAACCTCCAAAGTCCTAATCGAGCTCTCGAAAGCTTCGTAGTCGTCCTCTGAAACCAGTTCTGTAGTTGATAGCGCCCATCAGTAAACCCAAGGGAATCTTTGGCGCCAATCACTAACCTGTGATTACGAGATAGTCCTGTACAGGTTTAGCCTTCAAAACGTCATCGATCCCAGTTACCACCACGTCCGGCGACTTGACAACCCGAGTTCTAACCCAACCATGCAAATCTCGCAATTTTCGCGCCCACTCATCGAAAACGCCTTCTTCGGGCTCTGTCGAGAGCTCAAACGTGACCAGAGCGTTGCTAGGGCTCCCAAGCCTGAATCCTGTACTCTTGCTCCTCTGCTCCCCGCTATCCCTAATGACTTCACAGATCCTCCTATCCAGGACCCCAAGTTTCTGCACGAGGATCCTCTCCCTCTCACTCCTATTATCTCTCAATGCAGTATAGCTCGGGTCATACAACGACGCGACCCCATCGATTTCGTACATCGCCACCCATCCGGGCTGCTTTCCGTCCGCTGCGTGGTATCGAACACCGCTCAAGAAAGATGTCAAATGATTCAGCCGGAGCGGGATGTGCTCATTGTCGTACCAATCTAACCGGGGTGAGCGACAATCGCTTTGGTTGCTCGCCGTTGGCTCGGAGGACTTACCGTGAAACTCTTCGAGAGCGACCTGCTCTCCGGGCTCGGAGAATACCGCCAGAAAGCCTGTCATGGTGAAGAAGTTGGAAGAAGAATGCGGCGCATACTGGCTCAAGCTCCACTTGAACTTAAATACTGGAGAACTGTGCCGGTTCCATCGGCCCTTCCTCCGTCAGAGTCACATGTAAAGCGCGAACACGTCGCTGATATTGGCAGACGCGCCGCGTTAAGTTCATACTCCGCTGTGGCTTTCTGAATCACTTGTTCACTTCTCTCAGAACCACATAATGGACCTCCGGGTCAGACGTTTCTAATCCAAGCAGAGTTGTAAACGCAAATCCAAGCTATTCTGCACAATAGTTGTATATTTCACAAGTAAGAACAACAACGAGAATAACTTGTGTGAAAGGGGGTATATGGAGTCGAGACAGTGTTAATGTTGGTGAATAGCTAGCTACTCTCGAATCAATTCTTCAAGCATGAACAAATCATGCGCCATACGCATTATGCCATTCGCTTTGACATCAGGATGCCAACAAATATCCAGATTGAGATTTGGCGGATATCGATCGACGTCATCTCTACCTGCCCAACTGAAATCAACCAACCGCGTCACCCATCTCCCCACATCACCCTCCGAGTCAACCTTGGAAACCAGGTTGTTGGGTATCCGAAGGTCGCCAAACACCAAGTTTTGCTGGTGGAGCAGCTCAAGCGCCCGTTTCACATCATCCACAACTTGCTCGGGGATAGCACGGCCCCAAAAAGCTGAATGCGCGTCTTGCGAATCCACATACTCCATAACCGCCATCGTAAGGCCTCCGCGGATTCTGATGCAGCAATAGAGTTTTGGTGCGAGACCCGCGTCGGCGAGGATCTCATGTGCCGCTTTTCCATACCTTTCACCAAACTTGACCAAAGCCTGCTTTCCCCCATATGTAGCCCTGAAAAGACAACGGCTCTGGTCCGCTTGTTCCAACCCATCGAACAGAAACCGTCCAAGAAATCAAAGATCCTCTGGAGGCCGACTGTCGTGTTCGTATGTCGGTCGGGGGAGCAGCAGCGTCTTTGAAAATTTATCCTGCACCGTGAATCCTCGTATTTCGCCTGGAGCTCGCTCAATGCGTCTCTGAATACATGAAAGTACTTTGACAACTCCCGAATGTTCGCCGCATCCATCCCAGGTTGCCATACCAAAGGCAGGTATGTTGTAAACGGTTGGGATATCCATACCTCGGTGAGGAGGAAGCCGGAAAAGGCGATATATTGACCGGCAATGGTGATTAGAATTGACGGGCAGCACGATAAATTGAGAACTTTCTCAAACTGTGCAGCTGTCAGGACCGCCATCCAAGGATTACCCAGCGATAAACTCACCCGGTGCTCCACAAGGAGCTTCCTCTGGGACAGGGCATTTTGAAGTTGCCCATCACTGCCGATCCCGAGCTCCAGTTTCCCCGCCTGAGTCGATGTCGTTGAGAGAGGGGATAATGCCACTGCATCGCTCTCGGTCGTACCTCGCGGCCCAGTCCCTGAGGCAGAAAACTCCGTGAACTGAACACCCAGTACATCACCTAACACCCCCACTGTCCCCTCCCGATACGCACATTCCGTTCCGTATGTCTTGTTCGCTGTCTCCACCAATTTTGCGACAAGTTCAAGGAGGTCGTCTCCATCCACTGAGTCGAGGTTACGTAGTTTCTCATGTATGGCGGCGAAAATAGGCTCGTGAATGCTGAGGGGAGGACCAGCAAGACCGTTTGGTCTGTCATTGTATATTGGATGGTCTCTCTGTTCTGTTTGCATGGACGCAACAATGTTCGACACATGTGACGGCGGTTTGGCACGGAAAACATGATTAATTTGGACACGGCGGGCTGGAATGCGATCATTGGCGTTATGAAAACTTGAGACTGAATCCTGACGTACCAAGAAATTCCCGTGGCTTGTCGTCGTCAGGACTGCGGGGTCGTTTCAGCGCAGAGGTTTGACTGGTCAGGGTTTCTGGATGAAGATATAAGCCGCGAGAAATGACAGACTTGGGGGCCAAAGCTCCCGAGAGGGCGCAAGCGCGATAACGTGGACATGATCATCTGGTAGTGGGTCTTTGAAGATGGCCGATATTTTCGCGAGCGGTTCCAAGAGCTCCTGTGCATAGTCGATCTTTCGTGGGTCTCGCACCGGTCCCAGGTCCTTTCGGTTCTGTGGACTGGGCATAATGCTCCATGTCGTCGTCAAAGCCTGGCAAGACTACAGTAGAATCGGAGAGAGAAACGAAAGCTGGGCTGAAGACTAGTGCCAACATCAGGTTATATACCCGAATCTTTGTTGATTGAGACTTTCAAGGTTGTGACGCGGATCTAGGAGGCTGGGGATATCTTTTTCATTCAAAAAACGGACATACGCGTCTTACATGATGAGAGTTTTTCCGGGCGTGGGGCGTCCGTCAGGACAAAGCCCTAGCTCGGCGCTTGGCACGCAAGCTCGCCTTGCTGGAGCCGCCACCTCGGTGACAGTATAAGTACTTAGTAGGGGTACAGATTCAAACTCCGGTGTAGGAATCGTCCCCTTTTCTCATCTCATCCCGCAACCCCTCTAAGTATGGCAACTATCGCCCTCAACTGCCTCGTTTCTGGCGACGGGGCGGATAAGATATTCACCATCAAAATCGCTCCAAACAAAAGCATCAGCATCCTCAAGGACATTGTCAAGGGAAAGCAACACATTGTTTTCTCGAATACTCAGGCGACAGACATACGACTCTTCAAGGTTTCGCTTTCCGTGGCCGACCTGGGACTGGTGCGAGACCCACGAAAGATCGACCATGCACAGGAGCTCTTGGAACCGCTTGCGAAAATATCAGCCATCTTCAAGGACCCACTACCAGATGACCGTGTTCACGTTATTGCACTTGCGCCCCCAGGTGAGCTTCGTGCACAGCCTGTCGTTTGCCTGGAATTGACACTCTACACACTATAGCCACTATAGCAATGGCCCCCTCAACGCCGCGCAACTTCGCCTGCTATTATCCCGCCGAAACCCCTGTCTTTTTCAAGGCAAAAGTCGACCCGGATGATGACATCGAGGACCTCCTGAGCGCGATTTGGCAAAGACTCAAAGACAAAGGAGAGGATGTGTTGCTGAAGGAACTCAGCCTCTACAAGGTGCGTGTGTGGCTTCTGTGTGGATACAGCTGGCTAAAAGGCGACGTAGACGGATATTCGATTAGAACCCAGTCAAGACCGAGCAGACCGCGCTCGCCAATTCCTTTCCGAACACTGTGCAGAGGCCCTCGACCCGGCGAAAAAAGTCGCGAAGATATTTCCCCACGACAGTCATAGGGACGGACAATTGGATATACTTGTTGCTAACCCCAAAGGTATGCTCGTCGATGATTTGGGGTCTCTTACATTCAATTATGTTCTTTGTGCAGTGCTCGAATTGGGGGACAACATCGGCAACCCAGCCGCACAAACCGGGAGGAAGATCAGAAAGGGTGCGTGCTCCACCCATCCTTGTCGAGACATTTTTGTTAAGGGAGATGTACGGCCATGTAGATCTCGACGGACGCATTGCAGAACTCCCGTCCAAGCTCTCCCCTTCCGACACCGTAAAAAGGCCGCAAGAGTTACGGGCATTTCTCGATCAGCGAGTGTATCGCAATCAAGTACCGGTCGCCTTATTCAACGTGGAACTTGCTACTCTACAGACGCGCTTAGATAGCAATGATCTTGAGGTTTCCGCCCCTGAAGTTAACCAAGCCTTGGCCTATATTGACCAGAGTCTCGAGTATTATGAAGACGAGAAGGCCCGCCAACGTGCAACGTTTGGCACCATCGATTCTGCATTGGGTGCCAAGGGGCATTGGGGCGAGACACTGCCTTGGGCCAATGGTATCAGGCCTGACGGATGCTGGTATGCAGGTGACTTCGTTTCCATTATTTTGGTACTGAAAAATATGCCCGGCGTGGGCGGAGACCCGATTTACCAATCCATCGTCGACCTCAGTAAAATATTAGCCTGTTCCAAGGTATTCTTCTTCTTTCATCTTCTTCATGCCACTGGTAACACTGCCTTTCAGTACGATAACGTTCGGGGATCCTGCAACTTTCCAGTGGTCCTCATTGGGATTGCTGATGCCCGCCTCCAGGTCTCAATTGCTGTCTGCATCGGATCAATATATGTTTCTGACCTGATCTACATCGACCTCTCCCGTGGCTTCCATGGCTCCGACACCGCCGTTCGCCTCGCTCGCATTTTCAAGGCTCTCTCCCTGTGTCTCCAAGCACTGGAAGGCCACTACAACAGAATAGTTCCATCTACACCCTCCGACACCTCATTCATGTACCCTTCTCCAACGACAGCCAATGGTACCCCTCTCCCTGTGATCAAGTACACCGGATACCTAGGCCACGATGGCTTACTTTTTGTGACAGTCCCCAATTTGGGAGAGAGGAACACAGCTATCTATACCGGCACTCAAGAAGACAAGCCGGTCTTGATCAAATTTGCCCCCCGTTACAACAAGGAAGCCCACACCCTGCTGGCGAATGCTAATCTTGCGCCGAGCCTTCGCTTTTTCGAGCCAATCATCGGCAACCTCTTCATGGTCGTGATGGACTACTACCCTGACGCCAAGTCTGTTTGGATGCTTCGAAACGAGGGGGGCTCAGATTCTCTCCTGCCCATCATTGCCAACCGGGTCAAGTGCGCTCTGTCCCTTCTCCACAATCAAGACATTGTATTTGGGGATTTACGCGACGGCAACATCATCTACGTGGAGCCATGCTCGGGGGATACGCCTGGTGCTGGTTGTGTGATGCTCGTCGACTTTGACTGGTGTGGTCTTCATGGGGTTGCTCGGTACTCTGCTACATTGAACGAGTTGGCAGACTGGGCACCAGGTGTTTGGCCGTATGAGGTTATGCGAAAGGAACATGATTTGTGGCAGCTAGAACAGTTAGTAAAGTTGTGCAGCTCAAATGACACATAAATATGGTGTTCATTTGTCACATTTAATAAAACAACACAGCAGTGTTTACCTGTAACTAGCAGCTTACCTGTGCTTTGCACTGGCTTTCACTCAAATGTGATGTTTTAAGCATGCTTAAAGTTTTGAACCTCAAAGGTCTTGAGTAAGGTGGAGACAGATGGAAATTTGGCGAATAGTGCATGTGCATGAAATGAATGCCAAACTGTGAGTACCAGTCATCACCAACCAAGGTCAGCTCCTCCTGGCCCCCTGCAGCTTGGATGTCATCAAACTTTCCCTAGCACAACCTGCTCCCCAGCAAAGCCACTGACAGAAGCTATCTGCAAGCACTAGTAGTTGCCAACCAGTTGGCTCCTCCTGGCCTTGCTGCTGCTTGGATGCCATCAACATGGTACTTTCCCTTGCAAACAGAAATGCTGCTGAAAGCCTGGAAGGTGTACACTTTAAACCCCAGCACAATAAATACCCCTGGCTTGGGGATGATATCTGTTTGCTCTCATTTCCCTTTGGTATGCTTGGAGCATGGCTCCATCTGCTGTGAGAGTTTGGTCTATGTGTGGGAGAAAGTCATGGGACTTTGATGGAAGGCAACTTGCGCTCACATGCTTGGTGCTTGATACTCGGTGAGCATGCAGCTTCCTTATTTGTTATATCATTGTCTCTTATTATTAGCTTTTGGCTTTTTGTTATCTATCAAACATGCAATTGGTTGTTTGTCCCATGGGTAAAAAGGCTTGCTTTTTATTATATGTGCAGGAGTGGAGGAAAAAGGAGTGTGTGACTCAAAGCGTGTTTGGCAGGGCTCAAGTGCTATTGGACCATGCACTAGTTTCCTTTTTTGTGATCTTTGTCTTTGATGTTTGTCTTTTTGATTTATCTCCCGCATTTTGTCTTGCTGTGGGAAAAACACACTATTGTTTATTACTAGGCTTAAAGATGGCAGTTTGAATAACAATCAGAGGCAGGCTGATTAGTGAGGCTCATCATTGTGTATCATGATTCGCAGGTGGGGGTATGCAAGAAAATAGATTGAAGGGCATTATGGGGCAGGCTACAGGCAAGGCATTGTGTTGGATAGTCCAAAAATGACACGGTGATGCGCTCTGTATGTGTTGGGACCCCTAAAAATTGCAGAAAGTGTATTTTACAAGTTGTACTTAGCTCAAAAATGCGAAACCTGTCGTATAGACCACAATGGGTATATCCTAAACAGATGCCACTACCCCAGTACGAATGGGCACCAAGAGTTGAGACTTAGAATGGAGGTTGTCAGCTAACACCACCAGAATGAAGGAATATAGTAAGAGAACTATTGTTGATCATTGTCATCCATACAAGTCAAGGTTACACACTCTGAATTAAAACCCACATTGATAATAGGGACTTAGCACAAGAGTTACTATTACATGGACGTGTATAATACATCCACTAGTGCCATAACATAACTCAATACTCAGAACGAATGTCAGTATTTCTTGTAAAATGAAATGTACTAGCCAGGACTCAAACCCCAGACCTACACGTTAAACTTGGCAAATGCCAAGTATAAGTGCTCAGAGTGTATAGTCAAAAGGACTTACAAGAATTGATGCCTATTGCTAAGACAATACGAGCACAAGTTACCCTACCACAGGACCACAGAAAGATGACAAAGAAAGTGAGGATTCGCCAAGATAAGATAACAAACTGGACATGTGCCTAGGCTGCAGATGACGAAGTCGAGACTTAGATAGACTCATAATTCTCGTCGAGCACTGCCGTGTACCATCTAGACCGAGTCTAAAACACTCGATAGCCAATCACCTCGTCTATACTATAACCTAGACTTGGAGGATTAGACAAAAGCCCTCAACTGGCAGCATATGGGACTCAACTCCCAACAGGAATATTCAACCTTCCCATCAGAATTGAACTTATATCCACACATGCAATTTCAACTTAGCACCCAAATCCATGATATATTTTCCCTTTGGTTCAATTTCTTTCCTTTTTCATCTTGTTTAGACTTGTAGTTTGTTTGGTTTTGTGAAATTTGTCTGTATTTATTTGATTGTAGACCACTGCTTAGCCAAACACCATTCATGAATAAAAGCTAGGTAGAGTTGGTCAAATATACCCTAGATATCACCTGGTTCACTGCTGTGATGTTGAGTTAACCACTGACAGCGTTACTTGAGTCCCCACTAACCTTAGATAGTCTCTAAGAATGAAAACATAGAGTCAAGAGTTTAAAAACCAATACAATTGTGATTTATTGTGATTATTGTGACCATCAAGAGTTTAAGACCCCTTTTCATGTCCTATTGAGTGTTTTAAAGATTGTCGAGTGTTTAAGTTGCGTTTAAGCAAGCTTTAGTGTTATTACACAAAGAGTGCTAGTGACTGTACTTTAGCTAAAGGCTACCATTGATCTTTGCCCTTCCAGGCCTTTATAAACTGTGTTACCCATATAACAAACCCATAAAACCATTATAAAAACCTAAAAACTGTCCGTAACAAGTTATACACTTCACTAAGTGCTAGTTACCTTGTCAAACGTTTAGTTCCACTTTGCAACCCCCAAAACAACCTGCAGGAGCCAACTACAAGCACTAGAATATACATATCATTTGTCTAAAACTATGACAAACTTAACTACACTGTTTGTCTTCAACACTAGGTGATTTGGTTGGGTTTTTGTTGTTGTGTTGTGTGTTTGGTGTGTTTCTGCTGCTCAGCTGTTAGCATTGCATCACTGGGTACCTGGCGCATAGTCTACACTCCACTCTCTGCTCCTGCCCTCCATTGCTGTCGTGAGGGCAACTATTGTCACTCCAATAGTAGCCGCTCCAGTCAAAGTCAATGAACCAAACCTTCTTCTGCTTGTCCACAATGAGATTGGCATGATGCAGATCCCCAAGAATGTATCCTGCTGAATGCAGTATTTTCAAGGGGCATTTGATGTCTTGACATGCTTGGGGTGGAAACCTTGCACCCTGCCAGTGCTTGCAAACATAGTCCATCACAATCATGACCATGGGCCCAAGGTGTAGCCCAGAAGACCCTTCAGCATTGTCCACAGGAGATGGACTGGAAGCATTGTCAAACAAGGGTTCACAATAGTGCAGCTTGGGTGCACATCCCTTTGTGGCAAGAAACTCATGTACCTCCTTCCTGTATTGAGTCGCAAATTTGACCACAACCTGCTTCTTGCTCTGTTTGCTCTCTCTACTTGTTACACCATCTCTAATGGTGGAACATGAAGACAGTTACGTATTAACGACAGATGAATGCCTTGAAATACAGGCCGATTATTTCCGAAGATTAG
>ML210211.1:99898-149308 GCA_004369085.1 Coprinopsis marcescibilis
ATAGTTTTCGAATAAGACTTTTGTTAGTCTTCTCAACAACGGATCGTCTCACTCAAATCCTCTTGAAACTCTATTATCTTGACGTTCGTTTGTCTTGACTTATTCGTTTAAACTCGCTTGTCTCGACGATCTCTCGTCTTGACTCTATCGTTAACTATCGTCCAACGACTAAGGCGTATCACTCGCCTTGCGTCGTAACACTACTCCCTTCGCTACCCATGCTACCCTCACTCCCCTGGCTACCTTTGCTACCATTGAGCTCTGCAAGATATGTGACATACTGAGGGTCATTTTCCAGAGCGCGAATATACCAGAAGAATACAGTGATGCCACCTTTGGGGGTATATGAGTTAGGGTATGGGAAATACCATGGATGGGGTTTTCCTTCAATGAACAGAGGGACATTATCAAGGGATCAGTAGTAAGCTTCCAGCTCCTTCATGCATTTCTGCAGTGCAACAAACACCCACATGAGGTTGTGCAATTGTTGGTCATCTTGAGTTGAAGACAGTGCCACCCACTTTAGATCAGTGAGCCGTTGGATGATCATTTTATTGGTGAGAACTGCTCCCATGATACTAAGCCAGCCCGCAGCTGCAGCAATCATGAACGTCAGGCAACAGCATTTGTCTTGGATACTCTTTCTCTAATACATAGGTCAGAATGCAATTGGAAATAGACATGGTGTCACTCACACTCTCCTTGATCCAGGAGTGCCTCATGATAATACCCACCTGAATGGATGGGTTGCACCCACCCAGCATATTTTTCCCTTCATAGATCATAGTTGGGACTTGCACCTCCCCTATCTGGATAAAGTAGCAGCCATCAGTGCAGGTGCAGTTGCTGTTTTCCTCTTGGGTAACTTCTTTGTCAAGGATGCCACTGAGATGGAGCCAGAAATCAGTGTTGAAAGCTTGCCCCATTGTATGCAAGGTGGATAGCATGTAAGTGAATTTTTCCATGTGTATCAATTCCTTGGTTGTTACTTGTGTGGAATTGTCATCAACCAGCTTCAGAAACTGTTGGAAGATGCAATGGAAGATGGTTATTGGGGGGGGGACTGTCGAAGGACCATTTGGAGCCTTCAGGCCATCGTAAATTGTTTGAGGTTGATCTGTTTGAACCTTGCAATAGCCAGACGATTTAGCCCCAGCAGATGGGACATGGCCTTTAGTCCCAACTGTGTTTCTGTATTCTGCAGATACGTCAATGATGACACCAAGTCTCAAGAAAATATTGGAACAGGATGTACGAGTGAATTCTGGGAGCTCGGAGACCTGATCCACATCTGGTGCAACAGTTTCTGGAAGCGAGGTATGAGCGTGGTTGAAACAATCACAAACTGCATGGAAAGACTCACCTGGCACAAATACAACAACATGGAGTTCATCTTCCATTGGATCCCCAAACAGCGCTGAGATCTTGGTAGTAGGTGGCATAAGTTTGTCCATCTCCCTGCTTTCAAGGCCCCAGACCGAATCAGACAGGGTGCTGCCGATGGGTAGCGAAACCCTGAAGAGCTGCATGGCACTGAGGGCCGTATAGGCAAAACAGTCTAGGTTTTGCTCTCGGATCAAGGCTTTGAGGATGTTGATGTTTTTGTCTGGAGCGATCTCAATGGTGAATATCTTATCTGCCCCATCGCCAAAAACAAGGCAGTTGAGGGCAATAGTTGCCATACTTAGAGGAGGAGGTTGCGGGATGAGATGAGAAAAGCGACACCGCCTTCAGAACGGAGTTTGAATCTCCCTGCTCGCAGGATACCCCTTCTTGTGTCGCTTGGCTTCAGTAATCTGAGGGAGGATTCTCGAAGTGTATGGAAAATTGTATCAGTTAGTAACCAACTTGAAATATGAGAGAAGTTTATTTATAATAATTCTAATGATAAGGAATCTTGTTCGTCTTGGGCTAATGGACAGTAGTAGCGTAGGTGGGGGGCTCGGAGCGGCGAGCTCAAGATTCTGAGTCTCGCGCGCTTTGGCAGGTTGTAAGGCCGATGTGTGAGGAGTCGGGTAACCCCAACACACAGCCTTACTCTACTACTATCCAGGTGTGGGTGGGTGGGGAAGCATTTGTAGATGAACTGAGTAGAGACGATTCAAGAATTGATCTCTAGAAGTGTGCGCGGAAGGTCAAAGGATGAAGGTTTCCTGAGGGTCGCATGTCAGCGGAAGGGCGCTGGCATGTTTGTTGTTGTTTGTTCCTTCCGCGCGCACAAGAGTAAAGACATGGACTGCGTTCACTGTGTCCATGTCTGCCTAATATGTGACTGAGCACAACCGGTCTATAATACATCTAAAATACAACCTATAGCTTGGTATGTACATGTACAACGACAACTTGGATATGCACCGAGCAAGTCCCCTCACGCGGCGATCCAGTGTCGATTTGTTGACTATAACCCAGGCCAAAAGATGACCCGGCATCAATGTTCCTTCCATCCCCGTTACAAGTACGTGTATCCTTTGTTTCTCGAGAGGTCGACGAGATTCTTGAGCTGCTCCAAGGTCAAGAAGATGAGGATTGTCGTGGGCTGTAGTCGAGTCCAAGCAGGGACCCATCCTTTGAACATAAACATCGGTCCATCCGCTGCCATCGATTGACGAATGACTGCCAAGGTCGACTGGGCGCGTTGAACAAGTCAGCATCGGAACCCTCATTCAGGAGATTCAGAACTTACATTCGAACCTGGACCTGAGGCGTTCATGATACGGGACTACAACATCGCAAGGGTTTGCTCCGATATATCAACAACCAAATAGTAAGCGCTAACCTTCAGTACATCAGCTGGCGAGCACACGGTGGTCGCGACAGTTCCCTGTGTCGTGTCAAGTGAGCTTCATGCAAACGCTGGGAGAGGCCATACTCACAGCAGCGAAGCTCGCCGTAAAGTGGCAGATGATATTGTCTGAGAAGTATGGTGTTTTCAAAAGCTCGGCCTTGAAGAAATCGTAGGACGCCAGTTGGCTGGCGTTCATGAGTATCGCACGGAAGACATTGGGCACAGCCCCGCGAGAAAGGGACGAGACTCCTTCATCTTTGACCATCTACAGAACCAGATCAGCACAATTGCGTTCGAGTAGAGAACAAGAAAGCAAAATGAGTGCAACAACACGAGGACGCGATCGAGTTACCGAGCGTATGGGATTACTTCCCCGCATACGTCATTGCCAAGCAAAACCTCTGAATAGGGGCGAGGGAATGCAAGTCTGAAAGCGAGACAATGCTCTGTACCGCGAAGAAGGATAGGCGACGAGGCGCCCATGCTCACCCGAAATAGTGCATCAAAACAATTCTTGTAGTTGAACCTCTTCTCTGGTGACTTTGCAAAGTCACCCTGCATCCGCACCATCACAATTTCTGACGTTGTGAGACGTAATGTCAGCTTCGTTTTGTCCACACTGCATGTGCTGCATACCTCCAGGGTTTCCAACCAAGCCAGCAATACCACCAGCTGCACAAAGTTAACCTCGGTAGTATACCGTCAGCAATGGTCACATACCCATGCTTCCTGCAGCAGCCAGCTTCCATGCCGGAGCATCCTTCCCAGCACCTAGGAGCTTCTTGCTCTCGTCGTAGGCCCAGAACCTACACATCGAATACGACATCTGGCGTAGCCACGTCCCAGAGATTCCGTCAAAGAGCCCGCGAGCACCTGTACAGATCTCAAGAATTAGTCCACATGAAGCCAAATGTTTGTGCATCAAGGCACGAGCAAATGATGTGAAATGGTAGCTGACCTGCTGTTCGGACCGTCTTCCTGATGCTCTCTATCATCCTCTTATCGCCAGATGCTTGCAATCGCACTTTCGTTAAATCGAGAGGGCTGGAAGACGTTCAGAATGTTTAGGCTGCTTTGGACACAACAGAGCTCACTGTGTGATCGACGCGGCTATCGTCGCGGCAACACCTTGTGATGGATAGTGATGAGCTGAAGGGTTGGCAGCGCTGATTGCGAATGCACGTACCTCCCAACCAGAACGGGTAGGGTTGTTTCTTCGGCGGTGTCCTGCTCGCAGCATCTATCGCGGGAGGCGAAGGGGGTACCGCTGACGCTGCAACTTGTGTGGCCGACATTGTCTATGAGAATCTAAGCCAGTAAGACTTCTAGCAGGGTGACACGATGGATAGGAAGACATACCACAGAATGAGTCGAGACTTAAATGGACCGGATAAACTCGGAGGTTCCTATAATATGTTGCTCTCAGAACCAGGAATCCTGATATTCACTCGTTCCTTCCACCCGTGACAACGGGAATCTGTGCCGTGATCGAAGCCTTCTTGTATTCGCTGTTTGCGGCGGACGTTGGCCACGCAAAGATCAAAGAAGTTGGAGGGCAAGTACGATGGGTATAGCGCAGGACCGTGGATCTGACTACCCTCTACACCTCCTGACGATGCTGTTGCTCGTGGTTTCCAACCACTTGGGCTTGGTGCTGCTAATTGAAGACACGCCTAGATCGCTGTCGACGGCGCCAGATTCAGCGAGGAAAGGCCTTCCAACGACACAATGTATTGCAAGAACGTTGCGTTGGTGGGCAGATGGAAGTAAGAACAGAAGGAGGGGATTTGGCCTTTACAAAGATTAATCACAGGACATGTATTCAGTTACGACAGACATAGGCCCCACACTGGACAAGATCGAACAGCCTGTAGGTTAGGGGCTGTTTGATGGCCACCTTCCTTTTCAAGCGACCTTGTGACCGGCACAAAAGCTGCCGGAGTTGCCCATTCCAGAACGACCCCTATGAAAGCCAGTTTCTTTCGCTCGGATTGGTTCAAGGTTGCAAGTTAGCAGCGTCAGCGGGATAGCAGGAGCTCCTTCTCTCGAAGAAGAGCATTTTTCATGTATAAGAATATATTTGAGGTATATTTCGCACTGAGTTCCGTCGGAGATACCTTGGATCAGGAAGACATCCAGAATACACCTTCCACAGGTGGGAATTAGTTCTACTGTTGGAGTACTCACGTCGTAGGACGCTCCAAGCTTGCCTGGTTGGAGCTATGTAGATCCCCGATTTCAAGGGCGTAGAGCATGATAGATAATCATCGACGATGTGATTGCACCAGTTGGGCTGAACTTGGGCTGACATACCATTGACTTGAGACGATTCCGGGACTATCATGGGTCTGGCCCCTCTTCTTTCAATTAGTCTCTGCATCGTGCATCAGGCTTCAAAGTTCAGAAATGGTTGCAGTACCGCCGGATATGCCCGGGATAAATTCAGTCGGAGTCCAATCGCAAGCTGCTCATGATCACCCGATTAGCTCGGACTTGCAATTCCTTAGCCCAACAACATTGTATGGGCGCTAACTCGCTGCTGTAGATTTTCCATTGAAAGAGTCATGATACAAATATGGGCATGATACGAATACCTCGTAGCCTATACTTAGTAGTACATCAGTCGTGGAGGTGCCAATGCGCTCAAGAATCGTTAGACTCGCTGCCAATCGCTTTCAGCCTTTTGACCAGGGCATATTTCATGTTTGCGGCCGTGCAAATCCTGCTTGGCCGCAACTTCGGTGGAAATCGACCACACAGTAATCCGGCCAAGTTCCATCCCTCTTCTGATTTCGGTGTAAATCTCCGGGACCGGAGCTGCTCGAGGTCTCATGATATTGGACTCTCCTACAGGGAGTTGGCGAGTGATAATCCATTTCAACGGAAGGCATTGTCATCCCGTCCTGCGCTGTTCTCCCTGCCCTTTCTCTTGGTCTTGGAAATATGAAGATGAAGATGGTTGACTAGATGGCTGTGGAGGTCACGGGCTCGCAGCGCCGCTCCAAAAGTTTGGTTCCGTTTCCCATCGTCGACCAGCCACTGGCACTGGATCGCGCTAGCGAGGAAGTGCTTGTACTCATCCGCGCATGCCTCCTCTATGAGATGAAACCACGCAGCGGCTAAGCGTTTAAACTCGGGATCTGCCCCGCGTGGAAGCTCGCCGAATCTTTGTTTCGTCCAAAACGTGTCAAACCTGGCGCTTGCAGGGACGTCTGGAAGCACGCCGGGGATTGTGCCGACCTGGGGTATCGTGGCGGCGCGCGGCGGTGGGGGATCCTTGACAGTTGAAAGTGTAGGCTATCTCAGGCTGAAGAGGCTCCGGCACATGCGCAGTGTGGGGCTCCGAGTCTGTGGTCGCAGCTGATGAGGTTGCTTGCTTGGCTCGCGATCGCTTCGTAGGGCGGCCACAGGGACTTCCAGTGCTTTCGGACTCACTTTCGCTTTCATCAGTGGTCGAATCCTCAGCGTCAGATAGCTTTCGTTTTCTGTTTTCTGAGGGCTACGTTGCTTGCATGGCTTGCGATCGCTGTGTATGGCGGGCACAGGGGCTTTCGATGTTTTCGGACTCACATTCCTCAGTGGTCGGATCCTCAGCGTCAGACAGCTTTTGCTTTGAGTCTGAGCTTCTCTCAGAAGTTTGTGGCTGCGACCGATATGACCTGGAGAAAAGGCACAACAATTTAGTTAGCGCAAGCTCGAAAGTACACGATTTACGCAGAAACATACCAAGTAAGACCATACCCCCCACGACGTGATCCAAGGGTATAGTGTCTGCGGGAGAAAGTGGTGAGATAGTTGTGGTCAATGGAGCGGAAAGGTGCATGCAGACCTAAACCGATCCACCTTGGCCTTGAGTGGAATTTTGGTACCAGTAGTCGGGTATGGTTGTGTCGTAAAATGGACGCGGAATGTCAAGAAGTCGTGGTAGAAAGGAAAATGGGCCTCCAGCCAAAAGTTTAACGGAACCGTGGGTCTGTATTTAAACAAACTTGCGATCAAAAATCTGGTAACAAAGACGTTTATCTGCTTCCTTGGGTATTAACAAACAGGGTGGAGTAGCGCTTTGGACTCTGGATGGTGGCAATTACACCTTTCCAAGGCATATACCACCCTTCAAAACTCTATCGAATGCTACCCTCTACCACATTATATTTTAGGCCGGTCGTAAGTATAGATTCTGTGCTTCACTGTGCTACTTTCCCCTGTAAAGTCCAGGATCTAGGGATGACAAAGACATGGAAGCTATACGCGACAGCCAACTGAGCTTCAGCAATGACATTTATGTGGTTTACTAGTATAATAATACAGGTATCTTGTCAGGTACGCTCAAGCATAGATATAGCAGAGAGGCGCAGCTTCGGTATTCATCATGTCACCGATCGGGACGCTGGGAGTCAGGGAACTGTAATTCAACATAGTGCTCAGGTTAACTTGAGGGCCAGTGAGGTCGTTAACGTTGACGGGACCAGAGATATCAGTCAGCCTATTGGCCAAGTCGGCCTTCTGCCAGAGCCACCAGATGCGATCGACGTTACCGTGGTGGAGGTAGAACAAAGGTTCTAGGAAGAGTCAGGTCAGTCCAAGGTAAGCACGACTCAATCAAAAGCGCACCTCCAGGGCTCGTGTAAAAGTTAGTCATGTGGCCTCCGATAAGAGCATGTCCGGCGTCATGGGGCTTGGAATTTGGGGGAAGAGGAAAGACCGTGGTGCCGTCGAGTTCATTTCGGAAGGTCTCGAAGGTGGGCTGAGCAAGGACTACGTTGACTGCGGCAGTGGTGACAAAAGGCCTGAGGTCTTCGTTGATTCCGCGAGCAACGCAGTGGTTTGTGCTTAGGTATCCAGGACCGACATGCAGAACCGTGTTGGCAAAGGGTCCGTCGACGACGCAGCCCTTGTAGAGCTCAGGAATTATCCTGGACGAAAGCACTGGGTCGGTGGGGTGCGGGTCAGTAGGGAGCGTGTAGGTTCCAGGGGCGCCATCCCCACCGAAACCGAGGATGGGGTGGAATACTGGGGAATTGATGATTCTGGTTACCGAACAGGTGAGTCCGAGGAAGTTTTATGGAGAGTTGTGAAACATACGGGACTGCGGCGTTGTCGGCGTCAATAGCCTGGTTCCAGTAGCTAGAAGAATCTAGTCAGAACATGAATCAGAACCCAGTACCTACCGGTACTCACGGAAGGGGTCCAAAATAGAGGCACGACTCGCGAAGAGTTTGCTCATATATCCTGAGATAGTTGCGATGCCACGGAAGGAATTGGCCCTAGATAATAGGGACATTGGCAAGGTTGTCAATAGTTTTAAAAGAAGTACTCACGACAATGTGTGCTTCATGTGCGGAAACGACGTGTGAGTACTGGAACTCGTCCCAGAGGGTGACCACCGATGGGTGGTCGCGAGACTTGGCGCGTCGGGTCTGTAGGCACTTGACAGCTCGAATGTAGTCGAGCTTTTGAAGGGCAGACAATGTTCTCCTACGGCACAACTGTGCGTGAGCCAACGTAATAGTGGAGCCGAATCACTATAGTGCTTACCATTCTTTGCGGACACGAATGTGGCTGCATCCACCGGCGCCTTGTCGAGCTTCCAACGTTGAGTTGGAGCTTGTCGGGGAGGCCTCCGTTTGAAGAACAACAAGGAATGCTGCTAATACGACAGAGAAAAGGACTCGGAAGGAGGATTGCATTGCAGGTCGAAAAAAGGAGAAGAGGAACGGCCTGGAGAAAAAGAAACAGATCTGCTAGCGACCTTTTTATAGGTCCAAAGCGCGTCTTGACGGAAACAGTCAGAAGTCCCGCATCTTCCACTCTCACGTCAAAAGGCGGGATTTTTACTTATGTATTTGCTGTTGACGATAATCAAGGCCCCACTCTCTTTCAACTCGCCGGCGTCCGCTACTTGTCCGCGCCTCGCGTGATTGAGATTGGATGAACAGGTGAGGTTGGAGGAAGGGGCCCTCCCACGATTCTAGATCTTGAGTGATCTCCAGACATCTCTCAAATGTACGTTATCCTTTGAGAACGTACATAGACAGATACAGTCAAGTACCAGACAGAGCTCACCATCAACAAAGCCTGATCTGTATTGATTATGCTACATCGAACTTGTACTCTCAAGAAAACAACACACCTTACCTAGCGTTTCATCGAAAACGCCGGGTCCACAATCTTTGAATTGCTGACCAGGATCTAGGTATGTACCTTGAAGACTGAGCAGCGTTTCAGCGAGGTACAATCTTTTGCAATTTTCCTGATCTGTATCAAGTTTTTTTGGCAGGCGCCACAGCTCTCCAGGGTCAAATTACCCACGAACGGTCGGGAGGCCTAAGAAAAAATCCGCAAATGATTTGCTGGGTGATCTAAAGGTGATCCGCCAAACGGCTCAATGACATCTGTTCTTATGGACAAGGAATGTCAAAGAAACGAAACTGTTGGCCGGCGGAAGCCCGGAAGTTGGAACTGATATTTCGCCAGCTATGTACAGTCAGGAGAGCCACCTCCTGCTCGAGTTACAGATTAGTATGCACTTGTAAGCCACGAAAATAGCACCAGCGATCGTACATACGTAATGTCTGGGAGAAATTTGAGTGAAGCGGGAACCGGGGTCTGACCTTCGTGTAAAACATTGAGATACGCAAGACAAGGATAAATAAAGAACATGACTTTGAAGCTACGAACATAAACCTTCGTGAAGCGCATCTTTCAAATGTAAGTATAGCACAGTGGCTCATTTTCCGTGTTCATTACGTTTCGGATGGGGATTCTTGGCGTGAGGGTCCCAAAGTCCAAGACGGTGCTCAAAGTGACTTGTAGGCCGTTAATGTCGCGGACATCAACAGGGCCAGCAATTTCGCCGAGTCTTGCAGGATTGGCTTTTTGCCACAGCCACCAAAGTCTGTCCATATTGCCATGGTGGAGGAAGAAAAGAGGATCTGTGGGCGCGCCATTGGCATCAGAAACTTAGATATTTTGAAACAAACTTATTAGTTCTCTTACCTCCGGAACTGGAGTAATAGTTGGTCATCTCTCCGCCGATGAGGCCATGTCCGCCATCGTGAACCTTGGGATTCAGGGGAGCTGGAAACCCGATTGGGGTTCCATCCAACTGGCGCCTAAATTCTTCAAATGTCGGCTGAGTGAGAACAGCTGCGACTGAGGCACTGTTGACAAGGGGTCTGAAAACATCGTTGATCCCGCGAGTGATGCAATGGTTTGTGTTAAGGTAGCCGGGGCCGATGCGCAACACAGTGGTCGCAAACGGGCCGTCAACGACGCACCCTTTGTAAAGTTCAGGAATGAAACGAGACGATAGCTCCGAATTGTTTGCGTATGGGTCCACCGGAAAGGTATACGTTCCAGGAACACCATCCCCGCCGAATCCAAACTTAGAATGAAAAACCGGAGAGGCGCTAATTCTGAGAAAGATACCCTCAGGACGCGAACTGTACAGATGCAGAACATGATGCTCACGAAAGAGGACTGTCGGCATCAATGGCTTGATTCCAGTATCTGTATTATTCAAATTCCCATTCCTTGAGAGGAGATATTCACTCACGGAAGCGGGCCTAGATACAAACACGATTCACGCAGTAAATTCTCGAAGGTCTTGACATATTGTCGATGCCATGGCAGGAATTGACCCTACAACATGGACAAGTGAGCTTTATCGATCATGAGACTTCTAGTGCAGCGATTGAGCATGACTTACTACTATGTGCGTGGAGTGAGCGAATCTGACATGAATGTACTGCAATTCGTCCCAGATCGTGACAACAGCTGGATGGCTGGGGTTCATCGCGGGACGCGTCTGGAGGCATTGGACTGAATGTATGAAGCTAATCTTCTGAAGAGGGCTTAGGGTTCTCCTGGTGACACATGTCGGTGAGTTATATATTTGTAAATGGACGCTAGATCGCACCATTCTCTTCGAATACGAACGTGGGAGCATGAACTTGGACGAGCGGGCAATGTCCCGTTGGTGATTAGTGTAATATTAGACTTTGCCTGAATAGCAAGGAAAAAGACAAGAACAAGAGAGCAAAGCATATGTAGAGATGGGGCCATTTAAGGGGAAACGACGGTGGTCCTGGGAGTAACAGTTGCACCTCGCATCCCTTTATATTTGAGTCTGTGGCCGTGATGAAATGCTGACAAGTCCTCTTCTGCTTCTCAAGCCACCGGAGGCAGCATGGAAGCAAGCAAGTGGCAGGGGGCTAGATCTAAACCCGACTCTATTACCTCTCAGATTACAAATGCCAATGAAGCACACCCGTGAATGGCGGCTAAAGACGAGGTGTTCTTCATGTATCGTACTGGTTCTGCGAGGACTGTGGACCAGGCTCAAAAATCAATTGAAGAGATTAGCTCATAAAATGGAGGTGTGATGTTGACTATAAATGCAATTGAAACATGCCTGTAATGGTGGTTAGAGACCAGGTGCTCTCAAGATATCGTATTGATCCTGCGACTCGCGAGAGCTGTGGAACAAAGCTCGGAAATCAATTTGAGAGGTTGGATCATGAAATGGAGAAAATGCGATGGTTCTGTTGTAGGCACTTGTAGGCATCGCTTTTAGGGTCATCAAAGCGCCGAGACAGACTGAGATAATTCCTTCGGTACGGCGGAACGCTACAGTGGCAGTTCTTGACTAATAAGTTTCCTCTGGCAAGGTTAAGCGTTTAGCAGGGTAAAGTGAGCTGATCTACCGATCGCGTCTTCAAGTTCATCCGATCTCGTGGCGCCAGCTGTAAGCCCCCTTCGCAATTGGATAACGATATCTTGGCTGTTCGCGCCGACCTGAGACTTCGCTGGACGAAGCCTACGCGAAGGTCCGAGTCGGGCGGATCCCTCGAGAAGAGCATTCAGGAGGGCGCAAAGTAGGAACATCCAGGTAAGTTCGCCATCCAATGAGCCTACCAATCCCAACATTCCGGGTGTTGGCGTTGGCTATCAGCTTAGTGCCTGTGTTATTATCAACAAAGAGAAGGTCATCCACATCATCGGAGGCGGCTGGGACGCTGAAACACAGAGGATTCCTCTCCAAGCGGTCGATTGAAATCGTTGGCAACGTTGTCTTCAGGATGTCCAGCTACAGCGAGATGTATTACAAACCATACCTTTCATTATGGTCGATAATTAGTGTTGTGGGAGGGGCCTCGAAAATATTGTGGAACGGTGGTGGTCGTCAGGATCATCGATCACCGTGGTGACAAACGGGCAGTGGTCACTGTTCCAGAACGGTGATGGCAACAATCTTCCGACGCTGGACGCGCCTCACCGCCAACGCCCACCACGACGGAATTCCACTTACGTTCCAGACACTTCGCTGGCACTCTTCGCCTTTGGACATGCAACCCGCGCATTGAACGATCCAACACACAGTATTCTTCTTAACATACCATCCCGCCCCACACCCCTATCGATATCGACACCGAAGCCGCGGACGACATTGGATGTTTCAGAATTTGTTATCTCCTTTGAAGGCTCGTTTCGACCAGTTAACACCCCGATCGCCGTCCGCGACCTTCTCGGGCAATGGCCTTCTAAGCCCAGGATATGAGTCCGTGCTAAGCCCGGAGGATTTCGCTCGCGACGTTCTCATTGAGCTAATGAGAAACGCTGTCGAGAACCTGAAATTGGCGGAGGGCCAAGACGTCAAGAACGAGGTGCGATCAGCGTTCCGGGTATTCCAAGTACTCGCTTACGATGTTGCTACAGATTCTGGGCGAAATCGAGCGGTTTATGCACCAGGACCCGAGCACTCGCAATGTGTTTCGAGAAATGGATGGATTTCTAGTATCGATGAGCGTGCTGTCAGCTATCCAGACACAGGCCAAAGCGGGAGACGCCACAGCGACCCAGCCGACTAGCTCTGCGCTTGCATGCGCGAAGCGTGTTTTCGCCGTCCTTGACCAGGCAATGAAGAATGACCAGGAGAACGAAGAGCACTTTCGCGTAAGTCCCCTGGCATATGCTATTGGCGGGGACTAACCTATTGCAGCGACATGTAGGGTACGAGTCCCTCTCGTTAGCCGTTCGCAGCCTCTTATCAGAGCCCACCACACTGGATGGCATGCTAGGCCTCTTGCTGGCATTCGCTATGGCCGACTTTTCTCTGTCCGGATTCTTTATTACACTGCGGACTTTTGAAAGCATCGACGACAGTGTTGACCAACACCTCAAGTCCATGCAAGCCAAACTGAAGACCGTTGTACGCCCGGAACCCTTGGAGATCCTTTGGAATGCCATTCTAGCACCGCATAACCCTTCATCAAACACCCTGACATCCACAGGACCTCTTCGCTACGGTCTCTACAAGTTGTTTGAATTCCTTTTCCACGTCAACCATCGCAACCAGGGTGTCCTTTCGTCTTTGAGCCTTGTTCACTCCCTATTCACTCAGTTTTGCGAGACGAGAAATGTCCCCGGATCTCCGGACCGCGAACGGCAAGCACTGCAGAAACTTCTGCGTAGGCTTCTTGAGATGGGTGCAACAACCGAGGACACCAGGAAGATCCTGCAGAAAGCAGTCATCCCAGGCAAAGATGAAGACCGACTCGACCCAGAAATGCTCGAGTTGATCAGATTCGGAATGAAGTCAAGGTGGTCAGAACATTTCTCATTTGAAGACTCTGCTGCACTGGTCGTCCATGATACTACTTCCAATTGCAAAGGCCTTCCTTCCACAGGGTTCACTATGATGGTGGGTCCAATGACTTGATCTGGATGTATATGCTAACCTTTTCCAGCTCTGGGCGTACTTCTCTTCATTCCCTGAAGGACCGGCCAAAGCGGTTTTCACCGTGTCCCTTCCTTCACGCGCTTTATTCAGGCTCTCTGTCCGGACGGACGGAAAACTGGAGATCTTCTCATCGAGCCAAGCTGACACAGAGAAGCCTTATGTGACGACAGGGACCGTGCGGAAGAACCGATGGGTGCATATAAGCTTAGTGCATTACCCACATCGAGGGCCCAACCCGAGCGTTCGTACGTGTAGCAAAACATACCAGCATTGTCTCTCCTTATTTGCATTTAGGTTTATTCATTGACGGCGTCTTACACGACATGTTGAATTGGCAATACCCGAAAGGAGAAGCAAGCTCAACCAGGCTTGAATACCTGATAGGAAATCACGATAGACTACATGGGTCTGGGGGGTTGAAATGGTCTCTGGCATCTGCATATTTTCTGTCGATGCCAATAGGTAATGAATCTTCTTCGGTATTGTCCATTATTTACTAACAATATGGACATAGGAGAAGACCTACCGCGCTTCGTGCACCACCTGGGCCCTCGTTATTCAGGGAACTACCAAGATCCTGGACTCGTAAAATTCCTCACATACGAAGCATCCACATCTCTCAACATGTTCCTGACATCAGTGGCAGCAAAGAGCCACGCAAACCCGCTCTCTCCGACCGCAGTGAGCCCAGGGCCCATGGCGCCCTCGTTTTCTATTTCCTCCGTCCTGTCAGGAATATCTCCACCAACACCAACTCAGAAGAAACCTCAGAGTCCTGAATCAACATACGTCCCGGCCACGAAGCAATCTGTAATGCAATCTGGGCTCATGAAAATCGTGCGGTCCGGCACGGGAATTCCTGATGCCCGAATCTTGTTCTCCTTCACAGCGGCGGACTGCAAGAAAGGGGGCGTGGGAATTGGGCAGAATGTCCCGTTGCGGGGTCGGTTGGCGCAGAAGGCTCCAAAGGTTGAATCTGTGAGGTCAGCAAAAAGTCCATACAAAGGGTTTGACGAGGAACAAGCTGGCGAGAGCTTGTGGGAGGGTGAAGGTGTCGAAACTAGAGGCAATGTCTTCATCGTGAAGGCCGCCTGCCTGGATACAGCTCTATGGAAGATTGGTGGTGCAGCTGTGGCATTGAGACTGGTACAATTGGCCCAGGTACGGAGTATATACAATGTCAATGGAGCTTACTCACAACCGTTTTGTAGACTCAACATGAACTGTCTCGCTCACTCGGAATCCTTGTTGATGGTCTCAAGAACAGCTGGCAAAATTCAGAAGATATGGAGAGGTTACGTGAGTGCATGAGTTACGTGTGCGGATTTCAGTCAACTTAAGTTCCTTGCAGGTGGATATGAGCTTCTCGCGGGGCTCTTGCGGTCAAAGGCTCAGCTCATTAATGTGACTGGGTTCGAGACCCTCTTCGAGTTTCTGGGTATCAATTTTGGCTCCCCAGAGTAAGTTGTGATCATGATCCATAGACCTATGGGATAGATGCTGATTCAATGCACAGGCATTCCACTGTTGTCAACGTTCTGGCTTATCGGGCAATTGCGTTGGATTTTGATTTATGGTCTCGCGCCATAAAAGAGATCCAACGGGTTCACCTTGAACACTTCACGCTCCTCTTGAAGACCAGCCGGTACAGGGTTTTTAATGGGAAGCAGCGCCTGATGAAACTAGGTTTGGTGAAGAAGGTCTTGTTTGCTCTTCAAGCCAATTGGTTCAAGGGCGATGCGGAAGAGTGCTTGATTAACGTCCTTCAACTTGCGGCCCAGTCCAATTTCACAACGGAAGACGCTATCAAGCCTCTTGTGTCCTACCTTGCAGCCAACCTCCACGAGAGTAAGCGGTCTCCTAGCTCCTTTGGTATGGATTTCTAACGAATGTGTAGACTCAGCCCATGGTGCTGCATCACCGTATTCCGTCATATCCCGATTCGAAGTGAAGAGCCCGCAAGAAAACGCAGAGCGTGTGCTCGAAATGCTCGTCTCCACTTTGTCCAACAAGACGTTCTACGTCAAATTCATTGCAGCTCTACCCGTGACTCGAATAACGCTCCTCTTACTTGGAGACCGACCTTCGTCATTCGTCGTGCTGCAGGTACTCACGCTTCTCCGAATATGCATGCAGTACACATCGTCCTTCAGCCGAAAGTTCGAACTGGTCAGCGGTTGGAGTGTTCTCCGCACTGTTATACCCTCGGCTTGGGCAGCAGATGTCAACACTGCAGCATTTGACCTCTTGTTGGCACGACCACTCTCTGGGGTGGAGAATGACGCCGCCGTAGATCGTGATTCATGCACTGTAGTTGCGTGTCCCCAGATAATTCCTACCATTATTGCTGCTCTTCAGCAAGGCCTTATTATCGTTGCCCGGCGTGCCCACCTATCGCAGGAGGATGCAGGTATGTTATGTAATCAGCGACCTCGAGCTTGATTTGAACTTGACGTCGGTTGGTGTGCAGATGCAGCAGAATTTTCGTGGGACATGGAGGACACAATGGGCGCGTTGATCGAAAAAATGATTGACCTTCATTCCAAAAGCTCGACGTTCCGGGAGGTGTTCAGATCCCAGCAGACGACGCAATTGTATATCGACGCTTGCAAGGCTTACAACGAGAGGCTCAAGACGGTGCCCAGCATCAACTTGCATAACACGAGGATTGTGGAGAAGCTATCGCATTTGGGCCTTGCGCTTGCGTTGGATAATGCGGTTTCCGGTGTACAGAAGCGAGAGGTTGGTCGACGGACACTGTTACGCCAGCCATTAATAACTGAACGGATGGTAGATCTTGGATATTTTGCAAACGGCGGACAACCTCATCAACCCTAACAGTCCTGCCCCTGTCATCGACCCTCAATTAATCGTCGACACTCGGTCTGTTAGGCAAAGATTTGCTTCTGCGCGCCTGAGTATCCAAGTGGGTGAACGCACAGTCATCAAGACGATGGCGCGCATGGCAGAATGGCGCAAGACGATCCAGGCTTCCGAGACTAAACGTCTACGTAAATCCGTCCTGGATATGTACGCATCTACCTTTTCGAAAATCGTCTGGTTGTTGCTGATCATGTTTCACCTTCAGGCGTGAGCACCGAAGACAGATTTCGCGTTTGACGGAATGGAGCAATATTCTAACCTCTGAACGAGGATTATGGCCACACGTTGACACGCGTTCTTGGAGGTTAGACGAGACCGAAGGTCCTCACCGTATCCGGTAAGATATTTTCAAGCTACTCGGACTATCTCTGACATTCCCAAGAATGAAATTGGAACCACAGGATGACAAACCCTCAAGCTCAAGGATCGACACGTCTGCTGCGCTTGTCCGCGATGTGATTCCGCCCGATCCTGACACACTGTCTGTCCATCAAACGGAAGTCCCGCCGTGGGCAGAGAGTTATGAAGTTTCTTCTACTGACATGGATGGTGAGCGACTGAATCGAAGGGATTGAGCAGTATCTCTGAAGTCTAGCGATCTAGATAAGCAATTGACTGAAGAGGTTGTGGACGACAAACTCCGAAGAATTCGTCATGAACTTGAACCCGGAGATGTTATCGAAGCTGTTACAACTGTGGCGAGGATTGTTGGGGTCGATTCCTCGCGTATGTCGTTCGTCTCAATATATACACGGGGAATTGACAATTGTTTCTGCTCTATAGCTGGTCTCTTGATCATCGGCAAAACTCATATCTACATGCTGGATGGCGTGGTCGAGAACGACGAAGGCGAAGTAATTGATGCTCATGACGCTCCTAAACGGTTGCTATTTGTCCCCGGAAGTATAGTGGAAATGGACGGGCCACAGAAAGCTCAGCGGTGGTAAGAACTCTCTCACATGTAGTCTGAAAATTTCTGAACGATATACAGGGCACACTATCAGATTGCGACCTGTAGTGACAAGAGGTTCCTTTTCCGTGATGTTGCGTAAGTGACTTTATGGCTCATGTATAATCAGGCTGATCTTCTTGTCAGCCTCGAGATCTATTTCAAAGATAGTCGGTCCCTGCTTCTCGTGTTCTTGGACAAGAAACGTCGGTCAGATGTGGACACCCGAATTTCTGCCATCATCAACAAGAACAACTCTGACCCTGCTCTGTCAACGGCTGGACCACCACGGACACCGATGTTCTCCCTCATGGGCTCACGAGTCTTCTCTAACTTCCGTGGCGACGATTTAGCGACAGCTACAAGAAGGTGGCAAGCTCGAGAAATAAGCAATGTAAGCCTGATGAAAGCTTCAGCGGTACAACATTGACCTCTTTACGCAACCAGTTCACCTACCTAAGCATCCTCAACCAGACATCTGGTCGCACACCTAGTGATGCTACACAGTATCCGATTTTCCGTAAGTGTATTGCTATTTCTTTTTTGCGTTGCAATTTTAACATGTGCGACGTAGCTTGGGTTATCGCTGATTACACTTCGTCGACCTTGGACCTCAATGCCCCTGAATCATACAGAGAGTGCGTACATTCGATAAATGGGATCTCTACCACAGCCTCAACGTAAAATACTACAATAGCCTCTCCAAACCTATGGGCGCGCTCTCGCCTGAACGACGCCAAGCAGCCGAGACGCGCTACGCCAACCTGGAAAGTGTCGGAGAAGAGCCATTCCATTATGGCACACATTTTAGCTCTTCGATGATCGTTTGCCACTTCTTGATCAGGTTGGCTCCTTTTACGCACATGTTCAAGACTCTGCAAGGAGGTGATTGGGATCTGCCGGATCGCTTGTTCAGGTGAGATTCATGTCGAAAATTGAAGGTACCCCCCACCCATACTGAACCTCATCCAGCGACATGCCCCGAGCTTATTTGTCTGCGGCTCAGGATTTGCGGGGCGATGTTCGTGAATTAGTGCCTGAATTCTTCACCTGTCCCGAGTAGGTCCCCTGCCCCTCTTCCTGTTTCCTCGGCCTCCAACACGTTCTACAGGTTCCTTGAAAATTATCAAAAACTCGACTTCGGCCGCTTGCAGCAAACAGGAGAGCCAATCGATGACGTCAAGTTACCTCCATGGGCGCACAGAGACCCACTCCTGTTCATTGTTATGAATCGGAGGGTAAGGTAGATCCTGTTCTTTCGTCAGCAGTAAACTGACACGAGCAAACAGGCCCTGGAGAGCTCGTATGTTAGCGAGCACCTGCCGCAGTGGATCGACCTGATCTGGGGCTGCAAACAACGTGACCCCGCCTCGTTGAACGTCTTCCATCCATTGTCATATGAGGGCTCTGTTGGCGAGTGCTAATGTCCTTCCATCCCACTTGTCATCTCATGCGATATATTTCAGATCTTGACAAGATCCAAGATGACTTGGAGCGCGAAGCCACTGTTGGAATCATTCATAACTGTTCGTACCGTTTCTTATAAACCGGGAGGTCAAAGCTCACTCAGAACCGAAGTTGGTCAAACCCCTCGAAAGCTGTTCCATACTCCACATCCCGAAAGATCTAATCACGGCCTCCATACATTGCCTATCGGAACATTGCATGGAATCGAAGAAGATCCCCACCTCCTTACCCAGAGTGAACGGTGTTTCAAAGGTCGGTTACTATCGATCTGATGCATGATGGTCTAGCTTACCTTTAGTGTCAGATCTTGGGCAGAATGCTCCTATTCACGCCTTCGTGTTGGACTCTTACAGCGAGAAGCTGTTGCCTTGTACTGAAGGAACGCTCATCGTACCTCAATATCCGTACGAGCAAGTCGAATGGGGACTTGAACGCCCCGAACTCCGGGTAGTCGTTGATCAGAAGGTAATGCCACTCCATGCGTTGTAGAATATGGAAATGCTAATTCTGCGCAGATTGTACAAGTTATCGAAAACACATCCACTACATGTGCTTCATTTGCTGATCCCCAGAACTTGGTCACTGGTTCAAGTGACTTCACAGTTCGACTATGGAAGCTAGTCCGCGGTCACCATTCTTCTGATTTACGACTTTCACTGTCCAACATTATGCGAATACACACTAACGAAGTGCTATGTGTTGCAACGTCGCGTTCCTGGTCAATGGTGGTTAGTGGATCCAAGGACGGGAGCGCGGCGTTGTGGGATCTGAATCGCGGGACATACATCCGGTCCATTTGGCACAGGAATGAAGCCGGTCCAGAGGACGAAAACTATGCTGTGAATCTCGTGGCAATCAATGAAAGCACGGTCAGTGTAACCTTGTTGCTTCGTTCCCTACCGGTCGGTCGATCTGATTAGGCTTACCCTTTCTACTACAGGGTTACATTGCTACATGCTCAAGACTAAAGTTGTGTCTTCATACCGTCAACGGCCGGCCGATTGCGACCCTCGATCTCACTACGGAGGCATCGTTCTCATCTTTGGTGCCCAGCATTTCGTCCCTGGCCTTCCATGAAAGAGATTATTCGCATCTTGGGATACTCGCTACGGGAGGACCTGATGGTACTATTACACTACGAACGTGGACCGCAGATGGAACGCCCGATGGTAAGAACGCCCGATGGGAATTCCTTGTGGTGAGGACTATGAAGGCCAAGATAGGAAAGAATGGACGGCCGGTGGACATCACTGCTTTGAAGTTCTTGGGGTACGTGTTCTGGTTTGTCTCTTGGTAGACCGTGTCTGACTGAGCGCATTAGAGAATGCCTGTGTCATGGGGAGGAAACTGGGAAGTCATTTATGTGGAATCTGCCCGAGTAATGATGCGCTGCTTGTACTACTATTATCTTAGATCTCAGTGGAGGATATTTATTTACCGGGATTACTTACTACTGCTTTTTTTGGACGACGAGACGGGCGAAATCCCGCATAAACATGCCGGCCATTCCAAATAGCACATTGAGACGGCGGATCCCATTTCCTCCGCTTACGTTTCGTCTGAATTAGGAGCTTTTAAAAGCTTAAGGTGTGTTCGGGAGCAATGAGCAAACAGTTGATGGCCAGTTTTTCTCCGCTGACCATCGCGTCACCAAGAACTTGTTCGACATTGACCACCATGGCCGACTATGAACGCTAAGGGAAACCACAAGCAGAAAGGGTCCTTTCTGGGGACCATAATCCACGGATACAGGGTCACACTCACTTGCGCAGCATTCACCATCTCAACTGGAATATTCCTTGCTTTCCAGCTGAAGTACTTTTCGACACTGCTGTTCTACCTCCCATTCTCTCGACTATGTATGCCAGCCTTAACCATATTCGACGCTATATCTATATTGAACTGGACCAGATGGACGAGAACTCGAAAAACGCGGTTCCAGCTGTGCCTGATGTGGAGCCTTTTCTTAATCTTTGCACCGAGATACCCAGCATCTTCATACCTCAGAAACGACACACCTATACCCCCAATCGGAAGAAACGGAACATTTTACATTGCGGCCAACCTATACAACTCGGAGAAAGTCTTGCCTACGTGGACCAAGGAGCTAAACCTCCTGATCGACCATATAGGTCAGCAAAACGTGTTCGTGTCGATATACGAATCCAATTCTGCGGACGCCACACAGGAATTATTGGGGGACCTCCAGAGGGACTTGCACGAACGGAAAATTCGGAACCACGTCTCTATCAATAAAGGAGAGAGAATCGAATGGGACAGTAAGGACTTGCTTCACAGCGCTCAAAGAATCTCTTACATGGCGGATATCCGGAACGAAGCTCTGTCACCCTTGTATTCCATGGCAGAGAAGGGGGACACCTTCACGAAGGTCATCTTCTTCAACGATGTCTACTTTGACTGGAGTAAGTGGTTGCTCTTTCATCTTCGGGTTAGGTTCTGACGCGTTTTGGAATTATAGGATCAATCGTTCGACTGATCAACACGAAAAATGGAGACTATGATCTGGCTTGCGCTATCGATTTCGATGGCATAGGCTTATATGACACGTCAGTTTGCTTCGACGCGTAACAATAGGCGTGTTATTAACATCTTCATATTCTAGTTGGGTGCTTCGCGACGCCTGTGGGCGAAAAGTGAGGGAAGTGTGGCCCTATTTTTCATTGGACCCTAAGGCTGTTGAGAACCTTAGGAAAGGCGAACCTATAGAAGTTGCGGCATGCTGGAACGGTGTGGCAATCTTTGACGCCTCTTGGTTCCTCCCAGAACCCTCTTCCAACGTTTCCCCACTAAAGTTCCGCCACGATGACGAATGCACATCGTCAGAATGCTATTTAACATCTCTCGACATGCACATCCGGACAAAGCCACACCGTCCTAAGATCTACGTGAATCCTCAAGTCAAAGTTGGTAAGTCCAGCTCGTTCCAGACATTCATCCACGTCGCATGCCCTAATCGAACCTTCAGCCTATAACTCGTTGAACTATCTTTTTCGCACCAAACTAGAGGACCTAACATCCACAATACCTTGGCAGGTAGTCTGGCAAGATTGGGTTGGGCACCGCCTGTTTGGCTGGTTCACCAACTTGATCTGGCTGCGTAACGACGAGTGCTCCATTAAGCATGCGCTTGGCCTATTCGTCAAACCGGACTACTGTTCCTGACTACGAGAGCAATACATACTATCGGACCGTTTACCTGTCATATTTTCTTGTTTCAGAGGGTACCTTAATGTCGAATTAATTTGAATCATACACATAGTTTGGCTAGCGCGCTGTTCAAACTTCAGTAGGTCAGGAGATTACAGCCTGACGCTGCCATCATATTTGATGAGGGCTGGCAATTGGTGCCGCCAAGCATTTCAGGAATCGACCGCGACCACCCAACCACTCGGCCACTACTGATTTGCTTCTTGCCATGGGCTGACCTCACAGTTTCAATTCTCCAGAGAAGAAATCACCTCGATATTAATATTTGGTTGCGAAGTTGTAACCCAGATACAAACATACCCGTGCTGCAGCCTGCCTCGACAGCGTTGGCGCGACCTGATCTGGCGAGGTTCTATTTTCCCCTGCTCTCGTCGGGGTCAGTGTTTTCGAAGGTGAGCTTTGCTTGTGTACAGTTTTACACACTCTCTGAAGCTCTATCAGGTTGATTTTTGAAGTTAACTCGAAAATAGTGCGAGCTACGGTGTTGCCCTGGGCTCCGGGTGCAAGAGGTGCGGGTAAATGGCTCCCCTGCGCCACGATGAGGGTTGGAAACGCAACTGTGCATTCACCTTCATTGTTGTAGACTCAGTCGGCTCAGTATACTCAATATAGCCAGGATTTAACAAGGTAATGCGATATGCACACTCCAGATATTGCTTTTGTATCTCTATTTGATGGGGTCATTTTTCCACTATTTTCAACCGATCCGTCAATTGCGTGTAGCGAACTTTGAATCGGAGCAAAAGTCAAGAGACCTCCGACGGTGATGCTTTGTTCGCTGCGCAAGCCGTTCCATTGACCTTGCGATACCTGGGTCACCTCAGACACGACGCCCTTGTTCAAAAGTGTCCAGATCGGCGTTCCATTATTGCTCGCGTTTTTCGCTGTAAAGGACCACCGGAACTGAAGATTCCACATCGAGAAACCGCCTTCATGAGTTTTAAAGGACAAGATGTGAGCCTGTTTTCACAAAGCGTCCAGCACGACCAGACAAACCACCCCACGGGCTGTTCTTCCCTACTTCCTTGACCTTGTGTGGTGTTTGAAAGGAACGACGGTAAATCCCTGACGAACGATGGACTCTCAAAACCCTCCGACCTGTGAGTTATTGTGCGCTTCGATGATCTGGATTCTAAACAGTATGGAACAGCCGAAAAGCCCAATGTTTCCTCTCAGGATCCTCCAACCAGTAAGTGGTCGTGTACTTCGATGATCCATAATCTAAACCATATGATACAGCCAAAAAGTCTGAGGCTCAACTGCCGGTTAATGTAACGCGGAAACCTGGGGATCAGGCCTGGAAAAACGCCTCGTATGTCAGTGCTTTCGCATGGCTTTGGTCTCTTGCTGTTATCGGCGTCAGTAAGTGGCCTTTCGTTTTATATGCATCGGTGCCCATAATCCTTTTTAGCTGCCAACGCGATTGCCAGGTTCACCAAAATTCGGAAATATGTAGAAGCTCTAGATCCTACCCAAATCGAATTTGACGCTGAAGGTCTGCCGATCCTTCTATTAATATCCCACAACTCACATATCTTCCTTGGTGTAGACATAATGCCAACCGTTGTAATCATCCTCATCCTCACCTGTATCATGTCTGTTTTCCTCTTTGGAACCTTCACCTGGCTGTATTTCAACACCCCCAACGACCGAGCTGAGGGATTTTTCACATCTGCAGCATCACTCTACATACCCACCACTGCCATCTTCCTCATGTCGTGGCTTCTGTTCGCAGACCTCATCCTCTTTTCGGAATTCTTCAGAAGCAGATCAGCGCAGATCCACACAGTTGTCGATGATATCGATGTAATCATCAACAGGGATTTTGTTGCGGAACTAGCTGCAATCTACGGCGTCTCCTTTGCGTATAGGACATGGGGTTTTCGTAAGTCAAAACTCATCAACACATATCTTCAGAGCTGAAACATCCACTAGTTCGCTCCGTGGCGGTAGTTAGCTGGCTCTTCTGGTTGTTTACCCTCATCGCATCTATCATGTTGGGCATGTCAGCTACTGACGGGAACAGCATTCCCGACATTACAACCACCTTCAAACCAGACGCAGAGGCGCAAGCACGGAGTTCAGCCCCGACGACCTCCAGGTCCAACACCGCGATGATAGCGACCGAGAAGAAACCGGATACTCCTATTCGTTCTACTGTGGTGATGCCGGGTCCTAAGGATCCTGAGCCTGAGACTGTAGCTCGCGACAGCCATGATAGTCACGACAGTAACGACACTCCTGTCGTCGTCCCTGATATGCCTGGATCACGTAGAGGTTTTACTCCGGAACCAGGAATTAATTGAAGGGCGCTTGCCTGTACCTGATGCCTTTGCCAACCTCCCTTACCTTCCTTTCCATTCTTACAGTTCGGACTTCCCCTTAATAATCCTCTGTCTATCCAGTTATCTCTTCGGACTTTTTCCCTGTGTTTAGATACTGCCTGTTAATTATGCGTAGTTGTTGTTGTTGTTGTAATGGTATTTGTGAGTGGATAGGCTGATCCTTACTAGTCGCCCATACGTTATAATTAAACTTCCTCTTGACTTCGGTACGCGCTCTCGAGTGAGAGGTATCATAGGGTAAATCAAGTTGACATGAGGATCATATATCGATCATACAGAGCCTCGAATCGTAAGTGTAACCCGATGATATAGTTAATAGCACCTAGTCCCATTTATCTTTTGAGCTTCTTATCATCATTTCCATGGTTGACTCTGGTCGGAAGTGGCGGCCTTGGCATTGTGCGGTCATCGTCACAGCAACCATCAGGCACAATTTATGCTACCATTGGCACCGTCAACAACAAACTAGATTCCAGGTGAGAAATGTTCGTGTGCGAGATTCGATATGCTTCTCATGTTGGCCAGCCTTGAGGCAGCATTTCTCTGACAGACCAGAACCACTCTCGCGCCACGCCGCTGTAGCATGCTTCCACAATGGCCAGTTTCCTTCGCAGAAAGTCGAAGCAGGAGGCAGCGCCTCCGAAACAGCCAGCAGTAATAATCTCTACACCGTCACCTCAAACACCTCTTTTTGCAAGATTTGCGACGACAGCGGGGAGTAATGAGCCAGGAGGCACGAGGATGGTTTCGGGTCCGATGGTGTTGTCGGGGAACAGCGTGCGGCGGGAACCTTCGATGGGGAATCGATATGCGTCCAGTTCTGTCAGTGTAGCCAGTAGTCGGGAGAAGGAACGAGTCCAGAAGCCCAACGGTGGTCCGCCAACGTCGATACAGCAGCGGGCAGCCGTCAATGGACGACAGGCGACGGAGAAGCCTCTTCCCCCAGGTCCAACACCGCCAACGTCGCCCTCGAAAGTTGTGTCGGATGCTGGTCGTCGTTCTCAACAACCACCTCCGGTTCAGTTGAGGCCGATATTACGGTCGAACGCCCAGTTCGTTGGCGACGACAAGCCTCTACCACCGCCAGCGAAGCCAGTCGTTTCAAACAGCATTCCTAGACGTAAACTGTCAGTTCAAACAGCCATTCCACTACCACCGCCAAAGCCGTTCGTCAATGATACAGGAAGAGACTCACCTGTCATCACGAATCTACAGGACGACGAGTTTGACCTAACGCCGCGACCTTCTCCATCACATGTGGTTCACCAGGATCGCAATAACGGAGCATCGACACAACGCTTGTCTGGTCCAATTGACTGGCCTCCTGAATTTGCCTTATTCCAGGTAAGTTTGTGAACGATTCACTATTACGCCTTCACCTGGGGGATGAGGCTTCTCCCTGCGAGTTTAGATTCGCTTCCCCCGTGAAAATCTCCCCATCTCGATGTTCTAGCGGTGATTGGCTTTCAGATCTATCATCGCTAACATTGAGCTTCCGTTGTCGCGCCGTTGTCCTTATACCTCTCACGGCGAGTTTCAGATTGGCTGATGTCTTTATCAGGAATTTAGTGCAACTAGCTCGAACTCTGATTCTTCCAGAGTAATCACTGCAACGACTTCTACAGGTGCCAGATCGGTAAGGGTTTTGTTTATCTCAATATGACATCACCATTCAAGTTCTGATCTCGTTAATATAGGGTGCTCCTCATCCGAGTACTAATACTGCACCCAACACAGTTGCTTCTTCATCTTCCCAACCTTTAGACATGGGTAACAACACCAGCGTACTCAGTAGTCCCGGACTCTACCCCTCACCCATACAAGCCTTCCAAGGTTCACGAGCCTTCGTTGGTCCATCATCAAACAACACTTTCTCCTCTGTTCAAACCAGACCGTCTTTTAAACGATCTGTTCGCTCCAACTCCCCTCCTCCGCCTCCAGGCGCAGCTGCTCCTGTCGTTCCAGGGGCCCCCAGGATCCAGGACAATGATTTCCAGACCTCAGCACCATTTCCTAATTTTAATGCTACCCCTGGGTCGGTTTATCAATCTGCACCACCACAAGTGCCCACTCCACCTATTGTTAAAGGCAAACCACGGATCTTTGCTGCAATGAACGCAGCTGCCGTCGACGAACCTGTCTATGTCGAACAATCTGCAGCCAATCTTCCTCAGCTGCCACCACAGCCTCAACCATCCCCATCCCAATCTTATCATCAACAGTATCCCGAACGACAATCCCCCGGTCGCTCGGGGTCCGGAAATAGCAACATGTTTCCTTCCCAACCTACAGCACCAGCACCATTTGACTCGCGAATGCCCTACGTGTCGCCGGCAACAACACCTGATGTCAGCGTTACGTCCTCGTATAATAACGGGCAGCAACCAGCCGATGTGCTGCGTACTCCCCGTGTTAACAATCCTCGTCCACTTCCCCAAACGCCCGACAAGCATGTTCAGAGCCCTCCTCGCGTCAGGAAGCTCAGCAAGGTGCGCCAGCCCTCTGACGTTTCGACGATGCTTCCCAACGCATCTTCGACTTCTATTATGTCGGCTTCGGTCGAAAGCTTACACTCGAACGGGCACGGACATGGGCCTAAAGTTCATACGCATAACGGCCATCGAACCCTCGCTAAATCGCCACCCATCCCCATACGCCCCGGCTCATCTCACAACGACCTTGTGCGCAGCGCGAGCCGCTCACCTTCGAAGCACGAGCAGCAACCACAACCACAACTGGAACAAGTACCTACGCATGTGGATGAGGAGACAATCCGGAAGGCTGGAATTCCGCTGGACGATGATCCGTTCGCAAAGGTCGAGGGCGTGAGGATGCTCAAGCCGACCTCATCCCCGTCTAAAGATGGCTCGATCAAGCGGCATCGATCGAAGGAGGCAAAGGCTAATGGCGAGGAGGGCCTGCTTGGCAAGGAGGATCAGCAGTCAGAACTCTCTTTGCAGAGCGATGTTCCTTTGAAGAAGGCCAAGGACTCCAAGGATTCGAGCTCAGTAGCCTCTGGACAAACATCCGAAGAGAGGCGAAAGGAAAGGAGGGAGCGTAGGGCCCGGGAGAAGGAGCGGAAGGCGAAGGAACAGGAAGCTGCCGCTGCGGCAGAGACAGAGGCTGCTGCTCAGAACACACAGACTGCGTCTAGTGTGAATGGGGAGGCCATGGAGCTGGACGGCGAGATCGAGCCTGTGCACGGAGAAGAACTCGAAGCTCTTAGCAAACTCGAGGGACAAAAGTTCTTCCTGTTCAAGGAGTTCCTTTCAAACCCTCAGTTATTGTCCTACCTCCTTTCGTTCATGTCTTTCTACGATTGGTGCCTTCTCTCGGCCGTCTCGCGGGAGATTAGGATCATGCTCGTGCAGAGCACTCCCTTACGCGAAGAAGTCCTCGAACGGTTCTTGAAAACTGTTGGCTATTCGCGATGGGCTTGGGAAGGGAAAGATCCCTTGTCTCTATCACTTCAGGTATGACACCATCACCCGTTTGATTACGAGCACAGATAGCTTACTATTGTCCGTACAGGACTTGGCTGACTATATGCGCGGAGTTTCCACGCCGTCGCATGAGTATGCGCGCGTTGCGAAAATGTACGTGCACTCGCTAACAGTGCATCCTACGGTTCGAGATTCATCCTTGGAGCACACGGTGAGACGCTTAACGGCATCAACTCGAGCTTATACTCGTGTTGTACTTCGACTTCGCGCCCAGGCAGAGAAGGAGGCCAGCGTGGCCAGTGCCAATCCTCAAAGATCGCAATCCACGACTTCTCCTCCGCCTTCCGCCGCAAATGCTGCGAAAGCGGTGAATGGCTACAGCAACGGTTACGGGAACGGGCATGGAGCCCCGTCTCGGTCGACATCACGACCGTCCAGTCGCGCACCATCCCCGACTATGTCTAATTACTCGCACTCGCACTCTCAGTTTAGTCATAGCAATTCTGGGACGATTCACCAGAACTCGTCTCAGACGAGCCTCGCCTTCCGTTCGCCGCTGTTCCGTCTCCGTCGTGCCCCATTGCTTCGCGTGTTTGTGCCTTCGCCTGAAGGTGATTGGCTCTCGGACAAGAGCGTGCTGGACTGCGAAGCAGAATGCAAGAAGGCTGGTGTGCTGCATCTGATGCGCATGGGAGATGTTATCTGGGATATCGCAGCAGGCGATGAGGGCAACGTTGGACGACTGGTATATGATGGGAAATATCTCATTGTAAGTGCTCTTTCTTCACACTCCTTGTTCTTTTTAATTGGAATTGTTCGACTTTTTGTGCTTCTTATTCACGTTTCATGAACTGACTAATTGTGTTCCCAAAGGACCTTGATTACACGTACAATCCCATTGGCGATCTTCCTAAGTATATACATACTTTGGCGTTTCCTCCCTCATACTTCCATCGAGTCATCCGAACTGGCCCGGTTACGAGCAATCCCGTCGCTCACATCGATATTTCACCCTGGGGTGAGGAGATCGCGGCTAATCTCCAGCTCTTGCAAGATCGAGTGAAGACCGAAACGTACGTGTGTCTGTCACATCACTTGTCTCTCTATTCCCTTCGATCTATCATGCCCGCGAATAATAATGGGCTAACTTAAATTTCATTTAGACCCCAAGGAGCTTATCATAACGTCGTCCGTTGGGTGCATCGGTCTTCCTTTGTTATTCGGCCTCCTGCGCGTGTCATGCAAAGGGGTCAGAGCATTAATGGTCGTAGCCAGCCGCATACACCGCGAATCCCCATACCAGAGACAGAGAACCTGTTCATTGATCCGGGTTGGTACGGAACGATTGTCGTGGAGACTGAGGGGACCAACGAGACCCTTGCTGATCTTCAAGCTCGATGCGGCCCACGTGCGTTCCCACCTAGACCCAAACCCCTGAACCCTGTCGTGGCGAAGGCGGCGGAAGAGAATCGAAAAGTCTTCAGGATTTTGAGGGAGAAAAGGTACGCACGACTGTTACATGAGGGATAAATGACCGTTGCTGACCCTCATCATTGCAGTCGACCTGGAGAAATCTGGATCAAGGCTGTCTCTGTCAAGGAACGTATTCTATGAACTGGTGGACCTGCGGCACGACTTTCCCGCTAACCCGACACATCATCATCATCGTCATCATCGTCAAGCTAATCAAGTTAATGTCTCTACCAACTTGCTTCGGTTTATATGGTTCTTTCCCTATGCATCGCTAAGTTCAGCTTTCAACATCCAAGTCCACATACCAACATAACCGAGTGCTGTTATTCTTCAACCAAATTGCTCTTCCTCAACGACCGCTGTCCGTCACGTTCCATTTCTCACTATGCCCATCGGTTATTGGCATTCATGACTCACTATTACTTATCATTCACATCGCAAGATTCGCAATTGTACCTATTACCCAATTCCTAGACGCAATCGCCGTATACCATGGCACCTTGTATTCATTCTCAATATTCCCTCACATCATGATGTTATCGTTTTTCCTTCGGTGACTGAAACTGTTATGATTTCTGCTATGCTTTTGGTAACTAGTACTCTAATATGGCCATCTCATGTCTCCCAATTACCGTTAGGGCCACAACTCCGAATCAAAAATGGTTTCCCCTGCTGCCCAATGTTCAACTGGGACTAACTTCCGGTCATCTGAATTACGGGCTTGACTCAAGTGTTGGGTGGACCAAACCATTGTTCGGAGTTGTTGAACCGCGCAAGCGCTAACTCGAATAGTCGTCACTTGCTCGTCACTGCTTTGTTCCCCCAGTACCGGCAAATTTGGGTTGCTACTTCTACTTTTGGTGCATTGGATACCACGAACCCTCGACAACCTGGTCCAGGGTTCTGATATTTGAAAGGAACAACTTTGGGATGGCGTGACGTCAAAGTAAGCAAGGCATATTTCACGCACGCCCCTAAACACCATTCAGTGAGTGTAATGATATGTGTGACCTCCGTGGACTACTTGAATGTTTTCCTCGGGAGAGCAGCGTAGCCGCCTAGGAGTTTAATTAGTGGGTACCCCTCGTACTACCTTCGTGTCATGGTAGAAGCCAGCACAGACTCGAAGTATGCCTCGAGTCAACAATGCTCGCCGGTTTATTGGCCGTCTCATTTGCACTATATATCTCTCAATTCACAAACCTGATGATCCAGACATAGATATATCATAGGTGGCGTCCATCCTTTAAAAACTCCGGCTTTGGTCGCACCAAACGACGGACACAAGCCGGGTGGTGAATTGCGTAATTTTGAAATGCTGAGAACCAGGGCACTCTGGCGTTACTAACAATGACTGGACAAAGAGACAGGCGACGGTGACGTTCTCGTTTCAAACCATGGCTACATTTGCCAAATCGACGTTCAGCGCGTCTATCTACGCCGCTTCGCGACCTACCTATCCCCCTGAGCTATTCCAGCACATCTTGGAGTACCACCGAAAGGGGACGACAGGGCAGCCTGGCCCAAGATTCGATCATGCTGTGGATCTGGGGTGTGGAACTGGTGAGTCTGTCGTCCGTCCCCACCCTCGAGCTTGGTTGTCACTGGCACTTGCGACGATCACCTGGCTTCTCCCCTCAAGTCCACCTGAGGCTTTTTCTGGATCTAAAGCCTATTCTGCGCTGCAAGATGCGATCTGACTGACGGGGGACTGGTTGACTGGCAGGAATGCTGACTGAATTCTCTCGCAGGCCAGGCTACGAGACCATTAAAGGGGGTCTTCAAGCGCGTAACATGCGTCGACCCGTCTGCTGGGATGCTTGAGAAGGCAAAAGAGATCTTGAATAGGGAAGATACGAAGGAAGCTTTAGGGGCTGCGTCAAGCTTTACGTTCCACCAGGCTGGTGCTGAGGATCTCAGCCAGGTTATCCCTGAAAGTGGTACCGTAGATCTCCTGATAGCAGGTCAGCTCTCCGCCTCGAATCGTATTCCGGCCGTCGTTTAAACACATCTGGTTTCAATAGCACAGGCCTGTCACTGGTTTAACTGGAAAAAAGTATGGCCAGAGACGCACAGGATCTTGCGTAAAGGAGGATCCGCTGCGTTCTGGGTATGTATGCTTTCACTTCCGCATACCGTTGGACTCAGGACTCAATGTACCCTCAATCTGTGGTCGATCGTTTTGTAGGTCTACGGCGAGTTTCAGCTGCCTGAGTACCCTTCGACAGCACCCTTGATCACCGCTTACTCTCAAGGAACCGATCCGAATTCAACCACGAGCGTAGGAGCCCATTTTCAACGACCTGGACGGACTATGCTTGAGCGTCTCTTGGTTGACGTCCCGTCGCCTGGCTCTGTACTCGGAACCCACTCCGAGAAAGGAGATCTCACAGATTTTCGACGGGTATACTTCTCTGGTACGTTGCTCATGAGTTGGTTCTCTTCGAGGTCAATTCATCTTGAGAATAGGTTCACACGAGATCCCTGAGCCTTATAGCAAACTAAAGGGAACGTATATCTACCCAGTCATGATGAGAGCATCGTGGACATGGTTGGATCTTCTGCACTATCTTCGCACCTGGAGTGCGCTACACTCGTATCACGAAAGGTTTCCCGACGACCTGGAAAGGGAAGACGACTCCCGATTTCTCGACCAGGATATGGAAGACGCAAGATCAAGAAATATTGACGGCACTGTTATTCGAGGTGGTGACATTTCCATTCGGTTTTGGAAGGACGCGAGAGCAATAGCTCAAAGGGGCTTGGTTAGGGGTCATGCCAGTGGTATTGCTGGTTCCACAGTTGAGAGGAAGTCTGGACTATTGGATAACGTAGAGATTGAATGGCCTGTCAGTTTGTTACTGACCCGCAAGGCATAACTACATGAATAAGGAAGATTATTGTAGACCATATATGCAAGTTCTCCTCCTCGTACCTATCTATAAAAGATAGTCTTTGAACAGAAGTTTCAGAGCAAAGCAAATTGTGCCAATTGTTGGCAGCTCCAACACAGGATGCATAAATGCGAAGTAGGAAAGCCACCTTACAATCTGGGTCCTCCTTCAAGTTGTACCTCTCTAAAAAGTAAAGCAAAAGTAACATATCCTGAATCAAACTTTCACTTGACTTGTCTTTTTGCGCCAGTTCATAGCGTCATCGATTGATGAGCTTTAGAAGCAAATGCAAAGAGATTGTCAGAAAAGCCAGGGGATCCCCCGACGACACAAGCCGGTACTGCAGTGGCAAGGTCATCGCGTCCGCGAGTTGCAAGCAGAGCTCGAGGAACTGGGGCGGCAAAAATAAGATAACCAATAATGAAGGCGGTGCCTTCATAATAGTGGTTAAACTATTAAGAACAGATACTACACTTGATCTAAGCCAAAAGGCCAGAGTGGTAAGGAATCAATAAAGCTGGGGAGCAGCTTATATACCGTCGACAAGATGCGCACGGACCAGAGCAAACAAAGTGTGTTTGGCGTTGTGAGGGATCATGATAGTCGGGAGTTCGAACCTGAGTGAGCTCAAGTTCTTCTCCCCAATGTCGCCTGGGGGTTTAGCTTTAGCTTTAGATTTGTTAGCGGTCACCGTAGCCCACAAGTATCTCCAGCTTTTGCTTTTTTAATGGTGACTCGCGAGTCGTAACTACTAGAAAACCGTCGATGAATTAGATCTGGGTCCTTTCACCCCATTGACAACTTCTGAGGTACTTACTTGGGAGTGCTTCGCAATGCCGCCATCATAAGATATAAGCATCCGGGGGCTATCGAGCCATAGTCGCACTTATTAGTCGCACGCGAATGTACGCCTCTACTTACATTGTCGAACCCACCCATCGTAAGTCCTCATTATAAGCCTTCTTCGAGTGCAGAATCTTCCTTTTTGTGACCTACCGCCCACGTATTCTCGAAGGCTTTACAACACGTACTGTTCAGAGGTTCTCAAGTTGGCTGGCTGGTTCAACCCAGGTTCATCAGCCCGATGACAGACACGCTACATGAACGCTGCATGATTTCAAGCTGTGGTTTCAGTATTAATCGTGTAGAATCTAAGCAGGTGGATACATTGGTAGGTAAACGAAGCATAGTTTCAACCTTGCATGATTGCGCCTTCGATAGGACAGTGAAATCGACCCTTGTAATCACAGATGTCCAGACCCCGGACGCAGCACGACTCACCGATCAGCATGCGTATCTGCGAAATCGATGAGTCTGTGCGCTAATACATCTTCCCAGCGGGATTCTCAAGTCTATTTCTCGGCTCTGGAATCCGGAAAACTTGTGCTCACATATGGGAAGCCTTCTGTAGCGCTCGCATCACTCGCACTTGCCGGAGGAAATCAACAAATCGCTTGGCACTCCTTGCGCATCAAATATGATGGGAAATCTGCGCGTGTTCAGCCTGGTAACCTTTGGGATCAAAGCACCGAATTGGCATCGCTGAAGCTCAACTGGGTGTTGGGTAAAGTTCTCAAGTCTTTGGATTCAATACGCCAAGATCCTGGACGTTACTGGGAAACATAGTGACAGTGCAGAATTAACTGAAGTATCTTGACTAACACGTTTCCTGGCGCGAAGTGAAGCACCCTCGCGAAAACACCCACCCCATCTGACGCACGATATGCACTTGCAGTGCTATAAATTCCTGTAGTGGAAGCTTAGGGACTTGGTGACTGTCGATTTCGAGCAACGCAAACGTATATTGATTGACACAGTTCCCATAATATGGATTCTAGGCTAATGCCATCGACAACAAAGTCTGGTCGAGAAATCCCGACGACGCTTGCTTTGGGGGGTAAACACCTACCTTGAATACTTAGCTGTGTATTATACGGCTTTACGACCAGATGTTTCCCTTTCATGAAGGGAGATGGCCGCATCAGTTTGATCTGACTCATCGCGGTAATCCACCGCGCAGTCACCCAAAATGCCACCAATTCAGCGGAGTAGCGGTCGTGATAGAATAGTCTTAACAAGTGTCAAATCATGCTGGGATGAGAAACACTGTTACTATTGTCGAAAGCTAACTGACGGCACAGGCTATGTTCTAAGGACTCGGTAGACGCGCAATATCTGCACAGCCATGCCTCACGGACAAAGCGCGCTTGCCTGGGATCTTGGCCCAAGCTATGATATATCTGCGACGGCCACTACTAGTTGTAGTATGCCTTTCCTTCTTGCACCTCAGCCGTCGAGCAAAGATATTATGTGCGACTGTTTAACGTTTGGCTCTCACAAAAACAGATTCAGCCTTATTTGGGGTTGATTATTCTTTGTTACAAGATTTTGATCGCAGGTTTGTTTAGATACATTTCCCGAGCCACGGCTCTGTTCAACTTGGCTGGAGACTCTCTTTCCTTTCCTACCACAACCTCTTGACGTCCTTACGCCCATTTTACGACCATTTTCATCACCCCAGTCATACGCACATCACCATCATCGCTCTGCTTTCAATCTGTTCATCTCCTTCCCTTATATCACATTGTTGTCTGCCTCTTGATCACGGTTCCATCTTCCTGCACTATTTCCCCCTCAACCCCTCTCTGGCGCTCTCCCATATATTCCTGATTTTTTCCCGCTATCTTTTAACCACGCTTTCTTCGTGCGTTACCTGCTCCTAGTATCCCTACCCTCTTTGGTTGGATTCCTTTGCTTCCCTGCTGATCTAGCCATGTTTTGTTGTATTACGCTTCACATCTATTTCTCGTTCTCAAGCGTTCCTACCGTACCCATCCGCCATCCGTCGTTTCTTCTTCTTCATTGCTCCTTAATACTCCTTGATACCCGACACAATCTTACCCTGACTACCACTAGGACATTGAAGGCCAAGGTGCATCGGTTTAGGTACGCGCATTTCTGCTTGATTCAACAACTGTCTCACCACCTTCTCCTACTACAGACACTTTATTTTTGGGGCATCCCATGGAGGGTTCGTATGTTTTTGAGTAAATCATGTACCATCGAGCCTGCACTAACTAAACTGTCTTTTCTCTAGGTCATCCCAGTTGGAGCCACAAACGTCCGGGAATCCCTCGAACAAAAAGCGGAAGCTATTATCCGACGCTGAGGATTACATCGATATCACTGATGAAAGTGCGTCCGAAAGTACCGGTACCGGAAGGCCTACGAAGCGATCGAGAGCCAAGCAAGCAACCTCATCAGCTGCCACCAGTACCACGGACTCGGCACCCGACGCTGTGCTTGTGCCGGAGCCTCTTCACGTCGAGCTAGGGTGGCTCTTCAGTGACGATGTTTGGGATGAATTTGCAGCATCCATTAAACGTGATGAAAAGTTTGTCGAAAAGCAGTGGGAGCAGACGTTCCCAACCACTCGTCCGACTCGGACAAACGAAATCCCGGTGATACTTCAGCGAATGATACAGGACTCGAGTTTACTTCACATCTCGGTGCTGCATTTCCGTTTGATCAAGAAGATGAGATCCAAGGATGGTATGGGAGCGGACCACCCGCGTTGGACCCGGCCGTTCAAGGTCTCGCAGAGGCAGCTTACAACGGACCTGCGATTCATCCCTTGGAAGTGACTCGGAATCCCGCAGTCAGAAACTCGGCTTCCGGGGCAGCGAACATCGCCTCCTCTCCAGCAGTCTCGACGTCTTCGGCCAATCCTCTGCCACTACAGAACTCCGCCACTTTCAATATTGTCCGGTATTCCCCACTGCGGCACACCGGCACGATACCCACCGTGATTCCAGATGTCCCTGCAAGCGCAAGGTTTGACACCTTTTGGGCGAAACACAAACTCGGTGAGCTTCCGCGCGGGGCAGATCCAGAGTTTAAACGCTTAGCCGCTGCATGGTTCCATCTCATAGTGGAGGCATGCGCGGATGAGTGGAAATGTTTCCTCGCTAGCACAATCCGATGCCAATGGCTGGTCAACGACGGGAAAACCAAACTTGTGGAGCAGAGCTGCGAGCCTGCGACCTCCACAACCACCTAGTCAACCATCATCATCTTCCCATTTCCAAACCCAAGAGCAAGAGCAAGGGAAAGGGCAAGGGCAAGGGCAAGGAGAACAGCGCAGGACGCGATGATAATGGCTGCTTTCCGTTGAAATGGATTATCACTCGCCAACTCCCTGTAGGAGAGTCCAACATCATGAAACCTCGAGCTGCTGTGGTTCAGGAGATTCACACCGAAATCAGGAGAGGGATGGAACTTTGCCATATCACTGTGTGGTCGCTTTCCACCGAAGTTGCGGCCAAGCAGGATTGCACGGCCGCAAACATGAAATACCCTGGTCAAAAGGCTGAAAGCGATTGGCAGCGAGGCTAACGATTCTTGAGCGCCTTGGCACCTTCACGACATTCTGTATACTTTCTTTTTCTTGCTTTAATCACATTCATACCATATTTGTATTATTATTTCTCCCCACTGCTACATTCTGTCATTCTTACTGTTCTTGCTTTGTATTACATTTATATCGCTTTTATATTTCATTTCTCCCCGTTCAGCCATCTTTTCCTACATTCTGTATACCTTCCTTTTTTTGCTTTGTATTACATTAATATCGCTTGTGTATTTTCTTTTCGCCTCATTGAACATTATTTCTACTTCCCTGTTCTTGCTTTGCATCACATTCCTACCGCATTTGCATTTTCATGTACCTCTGTCTACGTCATATCTTGTGTATCAATTAGACCCATTTATACCACCTATACTGACGCCAGCCTCGCGTCTATTTATGCCTTCGGTGTTTCCCGAACGCAGGTACTCCGCTGACCGGCATTCTATGTCTCTTCTTTCTTGCCAGCCACCATGATCCGAGTTTTTGTCCTCTACCACCGTCTGCTCGCCGACACCTGGGCACTGCGTCTACCGTTATATCTCATAATTCTGGATCCTGGAGATCTCTCAAAGGACTAACTACTAAGGCCTTGGATGCCAGATGGCGCATCTTCCATGGAATCATTCAAGTTTGCTGCGTGTTGTGCTGGTGTTGATGCTATGCGTCGTGACCCGAATCAATTGCAGGCTCTACCCGACAAGGCCTGTTGCGAATACGGTGTACACCTCTGGAAGGGCTGATTTGGTCACTTGGATCGACGACACACACAGGCCCTCGTTGGACGATACAGGCCCTGTGCAAGTGGATTTATATCTGGAGAATCTTGTGAGTATCCCAAGTCGCTCGTCATCCAAGCAGATTCTAACCTCCTTCTAGACATTAATCAGAACTTTAGCGAGAAATGTTCCCGCTGATAGTAGGAACATTACTGTGGCTATACCTTCAGGTTTACCGACTGCGAACTAGTAGGTCAAATCCTCTTAAGAATATGCCACCAGTATTGAATTATCACTGTCCTGCTAGCACCATGCGATTCGTCACGGCCACACCACCTCTAACGATCTACTCTGCCGATTTTATCATCATGTCGTCAGCCGACGCGTCTGCTGGCGGTGTTATGCCTGGTTCGGTCGGTCCACAAGCTGTAGGCACTACGGCTCTGCCTATCAGCGTTTCTGCACCAGCTACCCTGCCTGCTCCCGGGATTACTATGACAACATCCGCCTCAGCCCCGTTGCCCTTGCAACCTGGTGCATCCATTCCGACTACGGCGATTCCATCTTCTGTAGCCAATAATGCAGGTCCTGGGCCATTGGCGCCCAGTGGTGCTGCCCTTGTGACGCGAACGGCTTCGCCGGCAAGAACGATTATTACGACGATTCCTGTGGTTGCACCGACTCTAACCGACGAGCCTACTGTTCTGGAAATTGTCGACGGCTCGTATACACTCACAACCACCCTTGCTGCTCAACGAACTGCTGCCGACACGGATCCGGCGCTGCAGTCGATTCTTGATGGCTATCCTATCTTCATATCGCGGGTTGCTGGATCAACTCCGCCAATTATTCTTCCTCAGGTGGCACCCACACTTTTATCTTCCGGCGTTTCGCTTGATAGCAATAGCACATCTCCACCAGTCCCTCCAGCAACGACAGTCTCGGATATTATTCCTTCTCGCGTCAATGTCACGTTCAACCCACTCAGCATTACGGCCACGGCAAAAAGCTTGAAGAATGGCGATTTTATTCCAGTTCGTAAGGTTGTCTCAAAAGTTGCCATATTATCCTCCTTCATTACTGTACTATTCGTAATCCTGTAAATCTCCGTACGCAAACAATGGTTGGTTCCGACCTAAAGAGGAATCGAACTCGCGAACATGCAAGGGCTTAGCAAAGTCTGAAATAATTATGTAATATGCATATCGGAAGGAAATGGCACTGACGTCGAACAAGGTTCAAATGCTCACAGTTTAACAACGAACGTTGCCGCCCGCCGCTGCAGTGCTACGCACTGTACAGGATCTCCAGACTACTATCTACCCGCTTATATGAACTGTGATATCTACATGGAAATGTCCTCAGACGAAGAAAATCAACCGGGGTCAAGCAAATCAGTTTCGGCTCGCGTCAGCACGTTCAAACCAAAGCCAGACGACCCGGAACAACTGTTCACCATTGTAGGCATTATTGCAGAGAGAAAGGGATGGTTCAAGGTCAAGTGGGAAGGTATAAATCCGCTCACGAACCAGCCGTGGGCTGATTCTTGGGTCCCAGTCCAAGACGTTACCGATGATTCGCAGGATACATGGTATGCTTTGTCCCCAGCGGAGAGGAGGAGAATGACCCAGCATGAGGAGAGATTAGAAAAGGAGCAGAATAAACGGCCAAAATCTACTAAAAGCAGGTGTAAGTGATTAATTGGTATTGAGCCACGACGGCTGTATTGACGCGACTTGCAGCTACCAAACGCGCTTCTAAGACAAAGAGTACGGCAAAAACGCGTGCATCGTCGACCAGGAGCGTGTCAGGTCCCAGTCGTACCGTTGATCCCGATGCGAACGCCGGACGGTCAATATCAACGCATAGGTCGAGGGTCAAGTCAGAACCGACGCCTGCCACTGGCATTGCGTCTCGGAAACCACCGACGAAATCTGCTGGTGGCAAGAATATAAACAAGCGGACGCGTGACGATGATTCCAGCGACTTCGACCCTCCAGATATTATCGACGTGCTGCGACCGGCAGCCGAACCCGCAAACAAGAAACGCAAGCTCGGGGATGATGCGGATGCGGATGGTGATACGGAGGAGGAGGAGGAAGAGGAAGAGGACGATGAATCAGAGGGAAAGGACTCGGAGAATGAGGTCGTAGAGGCGGTATCTACAACCAAAAAGCGCACATCCAAAACCAAATCTCCTGAGAAGCCGAAGAAATCGACCAAACCGGTTGTAGCTCGCACGAATTCCGCCAAAAACCCCCAAAACACCGCGAAGGTAGCTCCCAACCGACGAGCACCCACTCCAGACACCCCTGGATCAGAAACCGACCAAGATCCAGAAAGCGAGGTCGAAAAAGTGGTTGTCAAGTCCACTGTGGACAGATCAAAGCCCAAAACAACTTCGAGACCAAAATCAAAGCCCAAGTCGAAGCGCACGATCACCCAAGAATTTGTGCTGGAGTCGGACGACGAGCCCGTCATTGTCAGAAAACCACCCGTTCCACGAAACAAATCAACCCGCAGTAATACTCTCGACGAGTTGTCCGACCCACCAAGAGGCAACGCTCCAGCACGCCACCGGAACAGAAACGAGGCAAAGACACAAACCGGTACCAACTTGGGCAAGAGCAATCTTCCAATCGCGAGAATTACATCCTCTAAGGTTCGTCAAGCCAGTTCCGCCTCGGATACCTCCGATGAGGACGATACTTCGGCTCTCTTATCCACTCGGGCAGAAGACCGCCTGCAGCAGTTCGACCAGGAAATGGACAACCTCGACATGCTTGGATGGTCAGAAACAGCTTCTAACATACCGTATGGTGAATCAGATGTGGATACGGAAGCAGCGGATATTATGTATCCTCGGGAACCGGACGAAGAATTGGCATTATCAAGACACAAGGGCAAGGGCAGGCAGCGGGAAGATAGTGAGGTCGAGGACGGTGACAGCGAAGAGGTCCCAGAAACACAGTCAATACCCCAGCAACTCCTCACACCCTCCCGCGCGTCACTTAAGTCTCAAATGAAGCCTAAAACACCGCGCTCGAATGCCGCTTCGAAGCGAATCCACACATTCGATGCGTCACCAGGGCCCCTTCTTATGATCCCTAACGCTCCTGCAAACGGGATCCTACAGAGCCCAGGTGGCAGCCCCTTGGTCGATCTAACGACGGACCAGAGACAGAAAACCCTGCACCCAATCCCTCGAATCTCCCCGTCCAAATTTACACCCCACCTTACAACCTCCTCACACCCATCCACGATCGAGAACGTCAATTCGCAAGGTCAGCCACAGAGCTCTGCAGAACAAATAGAAGAGTTTGAATCGCCTGAAAAGCCTGGGCGACTTCGCGTCGTCACTGCCCTGTCGAAAGACAAGGGTAAGGGCAAAGCTCGTGCAGAGAGCCCACCCAAATGGTCTGGATCAGTACTTCAGCTCAAAGGGCAGGAAATGGCAGAGAAAGCTAGGTTGGAGCGGTTACAACGGGAACAGGGGCTCAACGGCAAACGTAATCGTGCCCAGCTGGAGGATATCCTTGCGCGGAGGTCGAAAGACCCTTATAATTCGCCGGAGGATGAACACTTCCCTCGCCCTGGTTTCAGACCCGAATCGCCATTCGGCATATCAAATGAAGTGGTCGATGCTGATCTCGACCTTGAATATGTGGATGACGTGGACGAAAGCAGAATAATCGAGGTGCAAGATTCGTTCGAGGAGGCAGGAGGTTCCAATCCAGATCAAACGATGGACGATGACGAGATGCTGGATCTCCCAGCTCCAGAGATCGATGCCATCCCACAAGAGGAGGAGGAGTCGACGCAAGACCTACTTCACGAACTCGAGGTGCAGAGAGCAGTAAGTGAAAATATCGAAACAGACTCTCCATCCCCTGAACCGGAGGAACATCCACAGCGGACTCAAGAAACGGACGTTCAAGATGTAAGCGGGCCTCTGTCAGTTTTAGCTGGTTTTGGACGTTTGGCTGATGAGGCTTGCGTGATTAACAGATCTCGATGGAACCACAAGCCCCTGCGACGCAGCGTTCGTCTGTGCCGCCCTTGCTTATACACGAGAAATCGCCTCCAAAGGTTCCCTCCAGGGAAAGCTCAAAGCGACGGCAAGTGGACGAAACGCTCGAAATCCCTGCAACCGGGTCAAGCAATCAAGATTCGTCTCAAGACACCAACAATAGCGTTCAGGCTCCAGTAAGCGTTCTGACATTCATACCTAGTTCATCTGCTGATCGGTTGTCTCCTTAGGTTCCTTACGCTGGTGGGAGCAAAGAGCTTGAAGCTGCAATGTCATTGCTCAACGTCAAATCCGAGGAGATCAGCAGTCTTGAGAAGCTGCTTGCTGAAGAACGACTGAAAGTTCAGGCTAAGGACGACCAGATCGCTGCTTTCAAGGAGCAGACATTGAAGGACAACGCTGCCTTTGCTGCATCTATCCAAGACGCCACGGCGAGACTAGAACCAGAACTTCAAAAAGCCAAGGCGGCTCACGAGGCCGATACAGCGAAATGGGAAGAAGAAAAGTTTCATCTTCAGTTGTCTATCAAGACTGCAGGGGAGCAGAAAGCGTTGGCGGAGAGGGATGCTGCGTACTTCCGGGATCTGTACATGCAAGCTTCGGCGTCGAGTGGGCTACTACAGACAGAGAAGAAGGAGCTGGAGAAGGAGTTGGCGATTGCGAAGAAGCAGGCGACGGAAGGTGTTGCCGCCGTTCGTGAGACGCTCAACCTCAGGATCAAGGATCTCCAGACCCGACACGACAACTGGATGCGTACGGCACAATTTGTGATTGAGAAGGACAGGCGGACGAACGACGACATTCGGAAGCGAGCGGCTGAAGAGCCCGAACTCCGCGCCAAGATCAAGTCGATGAAGCAGAAATGCGCAACATTGGCGGAGACTATCCATAATTTACAAAATGTGATCCAGGAGAGGGATTCGGAGCTGGAGGGTTTGGAGGGGAATTTGGCGGATGCGCGAAATGAAAATAGGGAGTTGAAAAAGCTGAGGGCGTTGAGGGAGCGGGACGAGGGAAGCCAGGAAAACGACGAGAGCTCACCGAGTTCGCAAGAGGACGAGAGTGAGAGCAGCCAGGTCAATGGGACTGGTGCAACGCAGTCTATTCCGATCAAATCCCAGGCTGCATACCAGAGCCAGGTCGAGGATCCGGATGACCAGGTTTATCGATGCGAGTGGAAAGCATCCGAAGAACAAGGTGTTTGCAACTCCCTCCACCGTAGCCACGAGGCAAGTGATTTCTACGACTCTCCATACGTTCCTTACTAACCTTGACTTTTTCGTATAGGAGTTGCAAGTACATATGCTCACAGCGGGACATCTGCGCTCTATCGATACCCTCGATTGAGCCTTTCTTTTATTGTACACATTTCGGACTTTCATCTGACTCTTCTCTTTTGATTTGGAGGACTTGCATGTATTTTGTGGACTACTTACCTGATTTCTTGTGTATGTACATTTATTCCCAACCCGATCCCCCAAATTCGACTTTGCTCGGTCCCGCTTTATCAGAGAAGCTGACGCAGATATGCGACCCGATTCGTTCGGCCTGCTCACTGATGCCAAGCTGCATCAATTGCTTCGAGGGCAATCGAGCACTCATCCGAAAGCTCTTTTGAATCGCGTTTGAACGGTGTAGGGTTGAGTCCCCTATTTCTAATATGCGCTGACTGTCAATTGATATTAGCTGACCATATCGATATCTTCCCATGAAGTGACATCTAACAGCATTCAACGCCATGAGGCTCCTGGAGGCCCGTACCCGTGTGGTTCATTCTGCCAGGAACGCGGAGCCGCTAGTCAGAGGAGGTCTCCTGACCTCTCCTGTCTGTAGTATCGACATTCCAGTTTTTCGTTGATCGAGGTCTCGAGGTTCAATATTACTTTGGATCCGTTGGCGTGCCTTGACCATGTCTGAACGCTCGGAGAGTAGAGAATGAAAGAAACGGAGAGACAGGGAGAGGCCAGCCTTGGAGACACAACTTGCCAGTAGAACCAAGGCGGACCTTCCGGATCTACTCCGCCCGTGTACGTCGGTCTTCTTGCGAAGATCCAGCCGCCGCCGCCGAAATGGTGAGTTATTATTACCTTTATCATTATCATTTGGGCGTTGTATACATTGACTTGGGCTGTTTTGGTGCGAATGTCTAGGATCGTTCTACTTTGTAATTGTACCTCTTTCAGTGGTGAACATAGGTTGATCGTTGAGCTCAGGGGTGCGGACGTAAATTTGATCTGCCAAGAACTGATAGCGCGATACTCACCACGAACCCATATCGATCCGCAACAGCCCTCTACTGAGTAGGGGAGGATAAGGATAAACCTTTCCATCGCTCAAGCACTCACAGGGGCCGAGCAATGGTGCCAAGACTCTTTGACACCCCAGTCACGAATTCACCATTCAAGCGACCTAGAGCGACGCGCATAGAATTCTAATAAATCATCTAGCAATCATTATAATATGCCTCGAAGCTGTAGGCCCGAATCAAGTGCCAACTAGCCATTGGTTGTTTTATTATGACGGGCCTTCTGGTTCCTTTCGCAGCATCGATATCGATATCGAACGATATTTGGAGCTTTCGGTGCGCCGGTCGATACGCCGACTGGTGTGAGAATACTAGCAAGCAGTCTCTTAGGCCGTCGAAGCGACATACGGCTTTGTAATTCACACTCCTCAGCGCAACCGCTCGCGGCTGCGCGCAGCATGGACCCTCGCGGATCGTAGTGAAGGTGCGTTTGGGACGCCAATACCTTTTTCAGCAAAGCTCCCGACTTCATGGAAAATATTCAACCTCACACAGCAGCAGCCAGCATCTAACGAGAGTTGTAGAATAATCATCTGTTTTCTTTCTCCAACATGACTGCGCGAAGGAGCTCCGAATGTCACCCTGTTCCTGGACGCGTACAGACGTGCACACGATTCGGCCAAAGTTGACTGTTCAAGGCGTACGTTAATATTGCTATCATCATTATTGATTGAAGCTTTATACGCTTTAAGAAAGCGTTCAAGCACAGTCAAGCATGGGGTCGAATATCAGGCGAATGATTTTGCCAGGCTTGGCACCGGGCGCCTGAGTGGGGTTCCGTTGGAAAGTGCTCGGCGCCTACCATAAAAGGAGCGCGGGGTATACGCATGATCGACAAGCACATGGGTGAAGCATTCTTCCCCCACCAATTCCGGCGGGGGTGGATCTGAATCACGATCTGCATTAGCAATTAACGCACAGAGCTAGAGGCACCAATGGAGTGCATGTATTTGGCTTTTGGTGCCTTTAAAGCAGGGAGAGGTGGCACCAGACAGGGTCACAGACCTCTGCTCCCTCGCTCCTGCTGACCCTTCCACCACCAGAGCTCCTCACCATGTCCGTCACCGTCCCCAACAAGGTTACCCGCGTCGTCCTCCTTCAGCTGACATGCGTCCTCGCCACAGTTGCCGCTTGCATCGGTTCGTTCGGCTACCTACTCCTGCTCAGCTGACAACTGACCACATAATCTCTTTAGGTCTCAATGCTCTCATCAGAAGTATTCAGCAGCAAGACTCGATCACAAGCAAGGCTACCCCTCCCATGAGAATTGAGGTTGATGTTTCCCGTGAGTTCCAAGCGCACTTCCCCTATAACCATTCATCAAATTTATTCTTCTCATCCAACCAGAAATTACAAATGTCGGTATCGTCGCCACCGTCGGCAACATTCTCATTGGCCTCACCGCCTTCTTCGCCTTCGTTGTCACCTTCTTCAACATCGGCAAGTTCCATCTATGGGCTAACAAGACTCTGCGCCTGCAGGCCTACCTGCTTGCCTTCCTCTCTGTCTGGGTCATCGCGTGCATGATCCCCTTCATGATTTTCTACTACAATGATCACGCCACGATCAGTGCCTACATTGGGGACAACAAGCTCGCAGACTCCCTTGTCGCCAGCATCGCTTCGCGAAGCGGACACTCGACCGAGTATCGTGGAATGTGGTTCCGTGAGTACCATTCTTTCTCATACCAAATCTTCCTGAATTCTCAACTATATTATCCGACAATAGTCCGTCTGCTCGCCATCTTCCCTTGGCTTTCAGTCGCTTCCGCCCTCATCACCGTCCCCTTCCTCCTCAAAGCCTCAAAAGCCGTGACTTCCGGCGACTCGGATAGCAGCAGCTCGAAGGAGGCTGTTGTAACCGCGGAGAAGGCTCAGGCATAACGCCAACTGCCCTTCTCCGTTCGACTTTCACGTTCCCCTCTCTCAAGCATCCAACTCTTCGCATTCGTCAATTCAATTTAGGCCAAGAGCATGTCGAGAGCTGCCCTTCCCCCTTCCATCTTCTATTTTACGACACGTTTATGATATCTGAACAAGGCTCCCTCGCTGCCGATACCACCATTATACCATTTTCAACCATGTTGTCCGCGAGCATTAATTCAATTCAGGGGTTTCGGTAACCACATGCAGTTTATGTTTGGCGCCCGAAAGTGAAATGATCCTGGTTTGTCGGCGACGCGAAAAGATGTTATTACACCGGTCTGCTACTACTAGGTACACACAACATAATCCACACGATATACACGATCCTACAAGTTATAAATAAAATGCTACCTTATTAAAAACCATCGCCTCAGGACCATCCAAAGTTACCCCCACTGGATTACTGCAAACCTCCAGGACCTCCCAGATCCGTGGCATACCTCCCAGAGGCATACCCAGGGGACACAGTCTGCGTCGGTTGAGCTGCACCGGGAGGTAACTGACTCCCATAGCCCTGCAGAATATTATTGTTCTGGGGCCTAGGATGCGTACCATACGCTCCCGCCCCTCCCGGTGGTCCCCCAGGGTACCCACCACCCTGAACGCCACCCGGCGGACCACCCGGAACACCAACACCCCCATAGCTATTCCTGTTCGGCCCCTGTCCCTGTCCACGCGCAAACTCAGCACTCCTCGGACTGCCCTGATCACTTCCCTGATACGCATTAATGAAATCGTACTGGCTGTAATCGTCCGAAACAGACGACGTAGGTCGACTTGCCCCGGGCGGTGGAGGCGGGAGCTCACGACTCACCGGTCGATGTTGGCCGTACATCTGTTGCGGATACCCTGGTTGCATGGTTGAAGGGGGTTGTTGATAATTTGGGGGAGGTTGTTGTTGGTAGTTGGAAGGTGGTTGCTGCGGTTGCTGCTGGTACTGGCGGGGTGGGGGTTGTTGTTGGTATTGCTGGGAGGGTGGAGGTTGAGACTGATATTGCTGGGAAGGTGGAGGTTGGGATTGGTATTGTTGGGGAGGTGGGGCTTGCGACTGGTATTGTTGCGGTGGAGGTGGCTGATATTGCTGAGAAGGCGGTTGATACTGCTGAGACGGATGTGTCGACTGCATCGGTGAGTACGCCGGAGATCCTCCAAAGCTTGTCGGACTGCTACCTTCAGGTGGCAAGGTACCCCCACGATGCGGCTGTGGACGCCTGAACGCCGCAGCAGAAATTTTGCCCGACCCAGACGAAACAACAGGGAGCGGAGGTCTGCTGGCCAACTGCGGACTATCACCAGGCCCTCCATTATCACGGCCATACGGCGATGGCAAGTTTCCCGGAAGCGGACTCGGCCCTGCAGAAGGGTATTCGCCTGGCGTTCGATACGATGAAGGAGTCTGGATGGACTCGCCGGGAGAGCCAAACGACTGCGCCTGCTGGGATGGAGCGTACCTGCCGTCCTCAGAAGTCATCGACACCATTGAAGGCTGGTGCTGGAGATTGTTGTTTCCACCTTGGAAACGGGGAGGTATCTCGCGCTGAACGGCCGGCGGAGGAGGGTTCTGGTTCCTCAAAGTCTGGAACCTAGGGGGCATCGTTGGGTCGGGCAAGTTCTGGGCCTGCAACGACTGCAGGCGAGGTGGGAGGTTGGTCAACTGAGGTGGAGAGGAGGCATCTTTTGGAGGGCCGTAGGGGTTGGGGAAGTCTTGTGAATCAGCCGCTGAAGGGGGGTGAGACTGCATCTGGTAAGCTTGGGCGTACGCCTGAGCAGCAGTAGGAGGATATCTGGGGCCTCCAAGAGACGGAGGGGGGTGTGACTGATATGACTGCGCATACGCCTGCGCCGCTGTTGGTGGGCCTGTGTGTGGTTTGACATCGTCGGGAAAATGGGAAGAAGGTGGTCCCGTTGACTCCCGTGCGAACGGAGCAGATGGAGGTTGCAGCGGTGATGGCGTCCGGTTGGACGAGTCGTTGTGATCCAGCGATATCCCAGCACGGCGAGTGTCTTCCGTTTTACTAGCATTATCAACCACTTCGTCATCGTCATCGTTTACGAGTGTGATCTTTGGCGGAACGAAATCGGTACTGTCGAGTTCACGAGAAAGTTCTTCGACTGCTGCTGCATCCAAAGCCTTCTCCTCTGTTGCTGGATTAAAGACGGGAGGGGGCACACGATGGATCTTCTTTTCAGTGTCGGAGCCTTCAGAAGGTGTATCGTGAACGACTTCTCCTTGCATACTCTGCATACTTGCTCTAAGATCTGTTCATAATTAGCAGGGGCAAAAGCGACGACAGGTGACCTTCACTCACTGTTGGGTTGTTCAACACCAAGGGTCTGGTACGGTGGAGCAGGTGGAGGAGGAGCCCGAGTTGAAGCTGTTGGAGGCGGTGACGGAGATGGATCATCGTCCTGGAACCGGGCTTGCTTCTTCGGTTTTGCAGGAACCTCGACAGACGAAGCCGACTGCACTTCCTCGTCCATAGACGTCATATATGCCAAAAGAGCGTCGTCGTCATCGGACAATCGAGACGTGCTTCTCTTGTGTGCTGAAAGTAACTGCTCGTTCTCGGGAGTTTCCTTAGGCGGCGAATCGCTTGCCCAGGGATTGGACACGTCTACTTGAGGGAGCTTTGGCGGTTCAGCGATGCTCGGTGGTGGGAGCTTAGTATCGCCCAGCCGGCCTCGCCATGAGCCCTCTGTTTGTGGGTTTGGTGTAGATTTCTCGCCAGTGGAATCTAGTGCTTCTGCAACGAGAAGCGAAAAGGAGTCGCCCATCTCGGTCTTGGCATTCAAAGACGGGGGTTCAGGTAACGAGTAGAGGTTGGATGTGGAGGAAAGGGGATATGAATCCTGGCGTTTCACAGGGAATGTAGCGAATCGTCCGCCCCCTCCACCGCCATCCCGGCTCTCGAATGGAGGGGGTGGTTTAGTAACCCCAAAGTCGTCGACGGCCTGCCCAGAATATGGAGTAGAGCTGAGCGGAGACTCCAAGTTGCTAGTGCCTTTGGGAGGCAACGGCAGCGTGTTTACAACTGGCCGAGGCGCAGCCTGTTGACTTGGCACTGGTGGGAACTGGGCAGCTACAGCGGAAGGTGGTTGGCTTGGCACTGGAGGGAACTGACCCACAGCAGAAGAAGGTGGTTGGCTTGACGATGTGACTTGCCCAATATTCCGCGTAGCGTCGTTTACCAGGCTCTCTACCTTGGCGTGCCCGTAGTAGAGACTTCGGGGCAAGCCAGGTTGCGTCGTTTCCTCTGGAATCTCTGCAATAACACGATTCCCAAAGTCTGCCGCAATAGTGCCCTTCTCGCAGCATTCTAGCAGCGCACCGAACTTGAGTCCCATCCAAGAACGAGCACATGCACGCTTGTAGTCCCCAAGGCTGGCCTCCTCGGTCATGATTTCAGAATCCAGTGTCCTAATCTCGTCCCGTAGTCGATGCAACAACTCGACCTGGGTGTCGTAGTTCTTGTTCTCGTTGTTCATCTTGCTTACTTTCCTCTCGGCATCGTCCGCCTTTCGATGGACAATGCGTCGCCGTCTCCGCAGTTCATCCAACGCCTCTTCCCTCGATCGTATGGATTTGAGGGTCTCCCGGATTGCATGTCCATGCGATGCGTACTGTGCGAGCGCGGTAGCGAAGTATGAAAGCAAAGTGCCTGATCCAGTGAGAATGTTCTAATCCGACGTTATCAATGGAACCGCTGGGATCAAAAGAATGGCACTTACACCGAGATCCTCCCCTTCTGTTTGTCCCCATACCTTCAGTGCATCTGCTGCTTTCGCGTAGTCAGCTGAAAGCTTCTGAACGCTATACA
>ML210212.1:0-12502 GCA_004369085.1 Coprinopsis marcescibilis
AGGCTGTAGACGATGGGGGGGAGTCGGATGGTTCCATTCAAAACAAAGTATCCTTGTCTGATGAAGATATTGATGACTATGATCGATTGGACCCTTTCATGTGAGTCGTCTTGTGTTGTTTATATTGCTGTCTTAACCGTTTGCTACAATTGGGTCAGTAACGATGACGCACTGTCTGATAAGGACTTTGGCGAGGTTCCTGGGCTGAGGTATGCTTTGTCTGGCATTATTCATCCATTTGCTTATGGTGTCTAGTTCTCAAGATCTGTTCGAAAAGTTCTCTGAAGTCAACAAGAAGGATAAAGCCCAGGTTATATCTGACGATCGAGATATCGCAGCGAGCATCGACCGTTATGAAGCATTCCGTGCTAAAGCCATTTCTATGTTTCAAGTTCCCTCGGATCTCGACATGGCTGCGATGGATGATGACGAGCTTATTATTGCGTAAGAGCTGTATCTACACTATCATATGCTGCCCAAGCTCATTCGCCTATCCAGTAATATCAAGCGGCGTTCTTTAAAAGACGCCTTGAAATCTTACAAGTCCCGAAATGCTGCCTTTAGTGCAGTTCCTTTTGATGTGCCCGACGTTCCCTCTGTCCCCACGGCCAAAGGAAAAGGAAGGTCTGCTCGGGGTCCAGCTCTGTCTCCTATTCCTGATAAGGTTTGCAATGATTCTGATGAGTGTGTTTTATTTCATTATTCAGTCTATCCTCGTCTAATTTTTTGTGCAGCGGCTTGTCGGACTACGAACGCCGCTCTATTCAGTAAGTGGTACTTTTATGTTTGATTTGTTTCGTTTTAAGTTTATGGTGTATAGGAAGGCACAGGCCGATAGTCTCCAATCTTCACGCATTGCTAGTAAGTCTGGTTCATCTAGCAAAGACGTTAAGGTAAGAGTTATATTTGTTGTATATCTAATGTTTTAGGCTTATGCACCTAAGCAGGAAATAAATCAGACTCAGACTTCAACCTATCGCAAACCCGTTTCGAAATCAGCTACAAAATCAACTATCCCTACTGGTGACATGATCCATCTTTCTGACTTGACTCGTATTGCTGTCAAGGATCTCCCAAAGGTCTGCGAGGTCACCGACCCTGATCTTGATGATGATATGCTATCAGACGATTACAATAATCTCTGCAATCTACCGTGCGTGCGTTTGATTGTTTTTAAACATTTATCTTATATTTTTCAAGTTATGGTGAACTGGTTCCATGGAACACTAGAGCTGGTCCTAATCAAATCATGCTGACGGGGTTGTTTCGTCGGTTCAAGGATACCATTGTCAAGAAGTGGGTTTCTGTCTTATTCGCTTTATTCCTCATTGCTAATGTTCTGTTAAGGATTGTTCTCTCCTTCATCCGGTTCGAGATTGACGGGCACTACTACAATCCTTCGCGAGCTGTCCCCACTCAGCTCAACCTGCAATCTCTGGACGGTCCTAATCGCCAGCCAAAACTTAGCTTTTATATCGGCGAACGTCCTGCCATAGCTGTTTCGTTCATTGTGGTCACGGAGTCGCATGTTGTCACAGCGGCTCAGCGGGGTCTCGATCAGAAGTCACTCTCTGGGATCTTCCTTACTCAAGAATGGGAACGATTCATAGGTTTTGTCACCCACATGTCCGATCGAAAGGTTCTTCATGCTCAGTTGTATATGGATGCCATATCTTTCACCGGCAGGTCCAAGTCGAAGACTAGTACTTCTTACTCTTTGCCATCGAAGACGTCCTCAGCCAGTGAGTCTGTTTTGTTTGGGCTTTTTCGGTATAGTGTTAATATATCTAATGCAGATAATGCGAGCGGGATGTACAGCCCAAGGAAAAGCAAGTCCACTCGGTCTGAGGAAAAGTCGAAGTTTCGCGCTGACAATCTAGTTCTCGATTATGACACTGAAAGTAAGTGTTAGGTTCGAAATATTATTCATCACTGACCTGTCTTCAGTCCCGGTTTATGATGCTCGCGGTGTTCGAAAATTTGATATATCTGCAGTTTCTTTATCCAATATCGATAGTAGCCTCAAGAGATGGAAGGGCGAGGTTCCAGTGGATTCTGTTGTTGTCGTGGGGTACACCGTTTTGGTCTTTATGTCAGGGGGTGGACATTGGACGTTGGGTTGCAATATTCAATGGGCTATTGTCCTCCTTGCCCCTTCGTCTTGATTCTATATGCCACCCTGTATAACCCAATCACACTTGTACTTCTCGCCAACTTAATTGGCTCAACCTCGGCTGGTCCAAATATACATGTAGACCTTGTATTGCTCTATGTCACTGTGTGTCTTTCATATGTGCTGGGTCTCATTGACCTAAACAAGCAGTACGCCTCCTTGGTATTTATTGCACTTTATCTAATCCCACTCGCTTGGAGCTAATTTGTGTGGGACATGGGTTAGGGTTCCAAAACTCGTCAGAGGTCCTCTGACGGGTATTACCAATTATCACGTGTATCCCACGGTCACATGGAACTTAGATGTCCACGTCTGACCTTTCTCCTGAGTCCTCTCCTTTGTCTTCCATACTATATCTTTCACATCAATATCACTTTACACCATCGGACTGTCTTTTGAATATACTGGATATCCGCTTCCATTGCGGTGATACTTGATACCTGTCATTTGTCCCATGTTGTCTCTTGTCGACGATTGTGCCCACCCAGTCTTGATTGGCGGTGCTCCTTCACGCGTTGTCAGTCGCGATGAGGTTGTTGCGCATCGGGGTTGTATCGTTGGTATGTTACCTGATGCTCAGTCCTACGTTTTCGTTTCGTATGTGTCGTCCGTTCATGTTGCACAAGAGTTGTCCAGCATCAATGCCTCTTTTGCCTGCCCTCTATCGCTGAACAGAGTAATGCGGATGCTTACTAAGCATGACCTTAAGGTTTTATGTCATGGTCACAACCTTCCTGCTACGAATGCTGATGTACGGAAAGGACTTGAACACCGGCTGCTGGATCATAAGTGCAATAGTGATTGCCAAACCTATCTGGCTGTGCTCATTCCAACTGAGTCTGTTTCTCTGGGGCTTGATTCGAAGGATACTGAATCTTTGGCAGTTCATTTGAGCAGCAAAGATATAGCTTCTTGGTCGGGTGTGTTTCCTTCCCTTCTTGGCAAGTGCATTTCTTTGTGGAGTCTCAAACATATTATACTAGAGGCTGACCGGGATGTATCAGACTACATCCATACTGATAGAATCGTTCACCGCATTCCTTTTCAGACTATCCTTAACAAGCTCACTAAACTTGGGATGATTAACCTTTCTCGGATTCACAACATTTATCTATCAGCAAGATTTACTAAATCCCAATTTATAGCTCTTGCTCAGGAGCACAAGTGCACAGATTGTCGACCTTGGGTTTGTGTCCTTACTCCTGTCATGAAGACAAAGCATCCTGTGACAGACATTGATGATGACACACCGTTTGAATGGGTTCCTTTTGACTGTTGTGACGTAGATAGCTATCCTCCGTCCCCACCGTCTATCCGCGAAACGGCAGTGTGTATCAGGAACTACTGTGCTAATCTCGAGCCAACAGTCATCGAGGAGGAGGGATGTGCTGTATGCGGTCAGCTTACACGTTGCAGCGATATGACGCTGCTTACATCTATTGAATTCTCTTTGGATCCTTTGGTAGACAGTAGCACCTCGAAAACTGAGAGATTAATTAAGAGTGATCTGGAGTCTCCTGTTACTGGTCCAGTGTTAGATAAAGGTTTATCTTCCATGTGTTGCCAGTGTGAATCGTATTTGTCTCGATCTAAGCACCCTGTACCCGTGGCTGTTTCTGTATGGGATGGGAAGTCCTGGTCAGGTTAGACATTTTGGCGAGATATCTGAGGCCGCGTTCAAGCGGAGGCTAATGATGTATCATGATAAGCATTTTCAGATGGACGGTATATTCGTGGTATCTGCATTCAACCATCTACAGATTAAGGCTAGCTCCAATGCCAGCTTCTTGATGGTTAAACGGGGCAATTTTGAGAACATTGCTAGATCCTTACAAGACATAGATCCAGCTACATTATCTAAGATAGCCAGTCATTTGAAGGAAGGTGGAAGATATCAGCCCCAAAATGACCAGGAGAAGCACTGCTTTAAACTCATGGAGCAGATAGAATATGTAGGTGGTCATGTAGACGGTTCTTTGGCACGTAGAAAGTATCAGAGAAATGAATTGTGGTCACTTATCTCTTTCGATGGTGCACCATCCTGGTTTGTCACATTCTCTCCTGCCGACAACCGACATCCATTGTGTATTTTCTGGTCGTCAGAAGAAGACGTGTTCCAGCCTGATTTGAAACTTAGTGCTTCAGCCCGTGAACGATTGATCACGAGCAATCCTGTCGCATGTGCTCGCTTCTTTCACTACTTGGTCGAACTGTTTCTTACTCATATTCTCTGCTGGGATCAACCCCATAAAGGTGTATTCGGTCGACCTAAGGCCTACTACGGGACAGTGGAACAACAAGGGCGGATGACACTGCACCTTCACATACTGATATGGATACAAGGGAGCTTGTCTCCTAAAGAAATACGCGAGCGTTTGATGAGTGATGATAGCGAGTTTAGGGCTAAATTGATAGCTTACTTGGAGGGTTCTCATATTGGTGAGTTTCTTACCGGAACAAAGGACGAACTACGCACGATGATTCCTTGGGAAACTATAGATAAAGGTATAAACACGTTGATCCCTTTTAATGATCGACTTGATAGTCCATCCAATCTCGAAGGGTCCAGGGATGCTGATTGGTCGGGTGCAGGTTACATCAATCCGACTCTCAGTATGCCCATTGCTCCTCCTCAAAATTTCTGTGTTGACAAAACCGACTGTGATTGCGATGATTGTCAGAAATTGTATGCTTGGCATCATCAATTCCAGCTTACAGTTGATGATTTGTTACTGAAGTCCAACGTACATAGTTGCTTCATTCGCAAAGGCGACAAAGATCCTGTCGATGACAAGAGTAATAGCGATAAACGTACTTGTGTTCACACTACTGGAAAAGGCTGTCAAGATAAGAATGGCCGTTGTAGCGCTCGTTTTCCTAAGAGCATTGTACCATATACTATGGTCGATCCTACGGATGGTCATGTCATAATGAAGAAGCTGGAGTCCTCTATAAACACAGTTACACCTGCTGTAACTTATACTAATAGGTGTAATACTGATACAACCTCGCTCCAATCGGGGACAGGGATAAAGGCCACCGTTGGTTATGTGTGCGATTACTTAACTAAGGCATCATTGAAGACCCACCAGATTTTCTCCACTATGTACAATATTTTCTCCCGCGAGTCAGAAAGCTTGGGTGTGCTTAAAGAGGAACCTTATAGCAATATCAAAACAGATAACCTGTACCCATCTGACTTGGTTGATCCTGCAGTGCTGGTCCATTCTGCCAGGAAGATGATATTAAGGGTTGTCAATACCATAGGCGCTAAAATGGAACTAGGCGCCCCAATGGCTTCTCTATATCTTCTTCAGAATCCAGATCACTACACCAGTCACTCTTTCGTTACCTTCAGTTGGAAACCTTTTGTAGTTCACATTCAGAACGACGTCCAATTGCTCCAGGAATGCCAGGAAAAGTCTGAAGATAGTGTCAAGGAGTCACCCGATCTTGAATTCAGCAGAAATGTCAGGTTGCTGGACACCCATCACACTTGTGTAAGCGATGTACAAATAAAAGGTCACATTAATAATGAAGACAACGTCAGGATACAGCGTGCCTCTAATTTCTACATTGGTCGATCAAGTGTCGATGATTATGTGTATAGGCCCGTACAGCATGAGCCCGTCTGTCCGTACGAGGGGATCCAATGCGCTGTTCATTGTTCCCATGGTCAAACTAGGTCTGATCTGTCTTTCTTTCACTACTTGGACGAACATCCTCTTGCTCAAACTCACAAGGTTGCGTGCAATCCACAGCGACGGAGTTGCATTGTACCAAACCTCATTGGCCCTCAATTGCCAAGGGTTGATTACAGGGATCCAGAGGACTTCCACTGTACTATGCTTACACTATTCAAACCGTGGAGGAATGGTACTGACTTGAAGACACATACATCTACTTGGAAGGCTGCGTTCAATAGCTTCGAATTTACCAAGCGCCACTTGGAGCTTATTAGAAACTTCAACATTCAATTTGAATGCTACGATGCCAGGGATGATTATCATGCTCAGAGGCGAGCCGATGAAGCAACTGTGGGGCAGAATGACAGTTGGGATGGACAAGAGTACGATGATTCAACTACACGGTCAGATGCTGATGACAAATACTGGCTGCCAAAAGGCATTAAAGGGTCATGGGCAAAGGGACAGGATGATCATATGGATGATGTTTCAGCATCCCTTCTACATGCAGGTTGGAAAATAGGTGGTCAGGTTGGTAGAGTTCAATTCGGTGAGCTCCTTGAGGTCGAGCATGATATGGGTGCAACCTACTGGGATAACATTATAAAGGATGCAAAGAAACAGTTGTGGAAGGATAAGTATAACTCCATGGATGGCCTGTTGAGCCAACAAGACGTAAAACCTTCTAATTCAATCATTCGAGATGAGGTATACCTTGTTAACGGGTCATTCTTTAGGTATGATTTCATTCCTCCTAATAAGGATTGGATCTATGTTATGGATAAACTTGTAAGTGACTCTAAACTGAACGCCGATCAAGAGCGAGCTTTTCGCATAGTCGGTAACCATGCCTGTGCTACTGCACCAGACCAGCTTTTGATGTATATGGGGGGAATGGCAGGGTCTGGCAAAACCAGAGTAATTAACACGTTAGTGTCATTCTTCAACGAACGCTGTGAACCTTACCGTCTTGTGCTCTTGGGCCCTACAGGAACCTCTGCAGCATTGATAGGTGGATCTACATATCACTCGTTTCTGTGTTTGTCTTCGGGTGCGTTCGGTGGTATGAGATCAAGTATGGTCTCCATAGAAGATGTGCATGATAGGATGATTGGTGTTGGATACATCTTCCTTGATGAGATTTCCATGATAGCTTGCCATGGGCTCCAGCATATAAGTGCCCAACTATGTGAAGTCATGAACATAGACGACAAGCCTTTTGGTGGATTGAATGTTATTTTGGCCAGTGACTTTGCCCAGCTACCCCCCACTCATGGATCTTCGCTATATGTGGAGGTACAACTTAAGCGCATATCGCGTCAGACTAATGAACAGCAAGAGACTGCATTGGGTAAGGCATTGTGGCTGCAGTTCATAATGGTTGTAATGCTTAAACAGAATATGTGACAGACTACAGAGTCAGTTTGGACTCTAGACTGCACACTGTGTTAGAAAATGTGAGATACAAAGCCTGCACAGATGAGGATGTTGCTTTTCTGCGAAGCAGAATCCCTGGCCCTGATAATGATCTGAGTTTGTCTGATCCTGTTTTTCAATATGTGTCCGTTATAACTGCTTGGAATATTCAGAAGGATAGATTTAATTCGCAGAACTCAGAGCGGTTTGCAGCACAGCATGATACAGTTCTCCAGATGTTCAACTGCATCGATAAATGGCCGAACAGTGCTGCAGGGCGTACTACTTCTGCTTCAGGTTTTATAAATAGGCAACTGCAGCGCATGCTGTGGGCTCAACCTCCGACCTTCAGCGACAAGATACCAGCAAGTCTACTACTATGTGAAGGTATGCCTGTCATAATCCGGCATAACGTCGCCACAGATCTATGTATGACCACAGGTCAAGAGGCTGTGGTATATGCTTGGGCAGCACGGGTTATCCCGAGTTGGCCTGGTCATAAGTGCTTGGACATTTTGTATGTGCGATTATTAAACCCACCTAGACTTATAAAGTTACCTAACCTTCCGGACAATGTAGTACCTGTCACATGTCACACCCATCACTACTTCTGTGGTATCACGCCTTCCAGATGGATCTAGAGTCAGTGTTTCCTGATGGCAAATACCTGTTTTACCTAATTTTGCTATGACGGATTATGCTTCACAGGGAAAGACGAGAGCAGTCAATGTCATAGACTTGAAGAGGTCAAAGAATCATCAGGCTATATATACTGGCCTGTCACATGGATCAAGCGCTGTTAACACACTCGTGGTCCGATCGTTTGATGCTCGTAAAATTCAAGGAGGGGTTTCCGGGTGGATGCGACAGGAATTCCATGAACTTAACTACCTCGACACAATCACCCGTCTTAGGTATGAAGGGTCTCTTCCTGATACAATAGTATGGGATACTAGATGGACTACTATTGATGCATACAAAACATGGAGAAGCACACGCGAAGAAGATAACTGGCATCCTATACTGCGACATGAACCAGAGACAACTGAGTATACCCGTCCCACTGTTCCTCAGCTGCACAATAGCAAGGGTAGCAAACACAAACGTAAGCGGGCATCATCCATTGGGGTAACCAAACCTGCTGAAAAGAAACAAGCGCAGTCACCATGTATGTCTTCATCCACCGCTACACCTGGGTTGGTAGGACCGATTTGAGACGCCATTGACCATAGCTGCGCTTTCGATTCATGGATATTCATTCTTTTTAACCTGTGGCTTGAAGACCAACACAAATGGAGTGACTTGTGGGCACAGCGCAGAGGGCTGATGATGTACTTGTCCGCTATATTTAGAAAATCAGTTGGTGCCGCTGATTTCACTATTACAGACACGCGTAACGCCATAAGACATCAAGCACGCTTACTTCGTCCTGTAGATTTTCCGGAAGGCACTGCAGGAGTAGACCTATTTTATCTCACTCGGTGTTTACTCGGTTTACCAGACAGATTTTTTGGCACATTCAGCTTCTGTAACAATCGTCCTCGACAGTTTCATGAGCCCAGACGTACCCTTAATGTCTCTAGTAACTTTCTTGAACTACCACCTTCAGACAAAACAGTTCATTTGAGTGTCCAATGCCATTTGACTTACGTTGATGGCCCTATTGCCAAATGTAGTCACTGTGGGGACGAGCTGTTCTACGAGAACAACTGGAGTGAATTTCTCCTCGTTCAGGTTCATCAAGCGCAAGACTCTGCATTGTCTGTCCACATTGAATCACTTATCAAGTCTGTTCACGGTGTAGCGTATCGTCTGAAAGGTGTTGTGTATTATGGCCATTCACACTTCGTAGCACGTTTCATCAACGCGTCTGGTGATATATTTTTTCACGATGGAATGAATGGACAGATGTCGATGTCTACTGGCATCAATACACTTACAGTTCCTCATACCGAATGGTTGTCGATGTGCAATAACGGGTATCATGCTTCCATGGTAATATACGAACAGGTCGATTGAGTTTCACTATAAGTGACCTGATCGATACTGATTGTTGGTTGGCTCAACCCAACCAATACTAATCCCTCCAGCGATTCAACTCGCTGTTGGGCATCTGTACGTATAGTTGTATAGCTAGTCAGTATAACTTATTTCCCATTTTACCATGCAAGCTTATTCCATTACAAATTGCCAACTATTCCATGGATACACAACCCCCTGTGGCACTGAGAATGTAACCGCCACTTGAATGTCCCCATCAGAATTAAATTATCCTTCGAAATATCCTCCATCGACCGAATACAGCACCCAACCTCACCTGGATGCCACTCATCACTTGACGCTATCGTTCTAGGTCGACGTCGAACAAGTTGAGGAATCACAAGTTCCCTCAAACCCTCGCGCAATGGCTAATCATTCTTGTTCACCATTCCAGTAGAACACACCGATACTAGACGTTGAGTTATCTGATCTCCAACGTCCTGGACATATTCGGCCGCAATGTATACTGCTGTGGGGTCCCATTTGCGTTTGCACGAGAACCCCTTGACGAATATGGCGGTGTTTGTTGCATGTGATGTTGTTCGTGTGGACCGATATGTTGGAGAAGGTAAACCTGGGGTACAGTAGATACACTCTTGTTGATGATATGGCGATCATGTCTGCAGTAGATTTGGCGTTACTTATAGGGAGTAGGTCAGACTCACTCGTTTGATGTTAGAACGCATCGCCAACCAGACTGCTCCTATGGATTTAGAGGGTCTGACTGAACTTGTAGAATGTATTGGATGATATGTATTTCCTGTGGCCAAAATTTCAATGTTATATTACCCTTGTATAAGATACAAGAACCGTTTGCAGCCCCAATCCCACAAACCAGGCTCAACAGGCCCCGGATATTGCCGCGCTGTGCGACGGCCCTCTTACCACAAGTTGACCGTCTGTGACTCATTCCATATTCGAACAGGCTGGAAATGTCTCATAGTAAGGGTCCATAGGTAGCATAATGGGGTCTGGAATGCAATAAACGTAAGGAAAGAAGTAAGAATTCAACACAGGAGTACGGGCATAAAGGTGGACCATGCTATCCGAAAAGAAGAAATCATAAACCAAGGTGAACATATGGAACCCAAGTGAGCAGTGAAGACTCAGAATTGTCGCAACGCGTCCTTAACTTCTGGATGGCGTGATGCAGCGCATACGAGGCTCTTGATCCGTCAATCCCCGCTTCACCCCCAGCCAAAAGGTACTCGTAGAAGTCCCCAGCGACTTGGGGGGCCTGTTGGTCCCGGATCGACCACATCGTCGCTACAACTCCACGATATCCCGCTGCAAGCATCCCACCTGCCAGATGGACAGCCTCCTCAGATAGCTTCTCCTCGCCAGCACTCGTCTGACAGGCTGATAAGAACGCAAGGTCGGCGTACTTCAAGTCCTTCTTGATGATTGTGGATAAGCTGAGGGGGCCGTCATGAAAGTAGAAGCCGCTTTGAAGGGGCTCGTCCTTGACTTGAATTGCGTGACACGCGAGATGGACACAACTGTAGTTTTCCATCGCCTTCAACCCAGCTTTGATTGTCGCAGCGTCGCCTTCAAATACACACTGGCGCACCTCACAGGCAGCGAGCCTTTTTTGGATAGCACGAACTTCCTTTGTGGTGCCTGGAATGCGAGAGCGGCCGGGTGTATTCGGTTGGCTCACCATGAATAATCCAGAAGCGTCTTCGGGGGCTCTGCGAATATTCCTAACCCGATTGGTGAGGGAAGTGAGGGTTGGAGTGTACGATGAAACAGCGTATTCGAAGATGGTGTGGGAGTTTCGTTTGTTGTAGAGCCCTGCTGCATGGAGAGGAAGAAACGCCAATGGACCTGTGGCGCACCACCAGATTCTCGGTAGCTCTGGTGGGGAACGCTGCGGACACTGCTTAAGATCATGCGAAGGTGTTTTTTGGATAGAAGAGCTTACCGATAGCCCGAGATCGTCCAGTATTGGCTTTACGACCTCCTTCCACAGATCCGCGAGTATATCGCGAAGAACATCGCCCTTGCGCAGTCTAGCGGGGCTGGACCCTCTGCCATCTTCATTGACCACTGCAGCTTCGACTTGTCGCATCCGCAATCCAGATTCACCGAGATATTTTGTCAGATTCTGACGTTGTCTTTCGGCCTTTTCAAGGGAGAAGCCAGGTAGTTCGATCTGAGTAGCCTTGTCGAGTCCAGCCCTCACTGCAAGGGCATCGCTCCGGTCTTCGTGAGTGTTTATGACGATGGTCCAGCCTGTATCTGGGAGATTTTGAAGCAATGTCGAGCATGATGGAGACAGGAGGAAGTCCTTGAAGCCAGGGACAGTGGATCGAATAGTGTCGAGGACGCCATCCCATTCCTTCGCTAAATAAATATGAGAGCGAGCCTCTTCCTCCGCTCCGACCTTCTCCGACATCGGGGCTTCGGTACCCGTGCTTGATTGACTCGTACGAGAACCAGCGCTTTCTAGTGCCTTCGAGATGTCCGATACACGATTGGCGAGGTCGGGTTGGGATACCCGCAGGTCATCCAACGGAGTGCGTAGATGGTTGAGTTGGCTCCAGACGAGGCAACGGCCCTGTTCAAGCCATTCTATGGCTTTATCTGGTCGAGCAAGAGCACAGGCAACTGCGGCAGCCTGAAGAGTAAAACTGGAGATGCTCTGAAGTGCCAAATGTCGGTGTTGCACGGTGTGTTCAAGGCCAGCGATCACGGGGATGAGCCTGATAGCTGTCTCAAATGCAATGAGTGTTTCGGGAGAGGCGGGAAAATGATGGAGCAGTGTGGCCCATTTTTTGGCAGCGTGAAACCTGATTGATGGTGGGCCAGAGATGGCAGTTGCAGCGGACTGGTAATATGAAATGCATTCCTCCAGGTCATCGGGACTTAGTGTGTTGTGAAATCGAGATTCGAGCGAGCCACCGAGGTTGCTGAGCAGTCCAGGAATATCTGCATGGCCAGGGGGAGTGAGCTTGACAGCTGTCTGGTGCGATGTGATTGCCTCTGCAATATCAGACAGCTCGCCTGTTCGTTCGAAGCGACGTAGGAATGAGTTGCCCAGGTTGCAGAGCCGTCCAGGAAGATCTGCCTGGCCAAGGGGAGTGAGCTCGACAGCCCTCTGGTGCGAGGCAATCGCCTCTGCAATATCAGACAGCTCGCCCGTTTGTTTGAAGCGACATACGAACGAGGTGCCAAGGTTGCTGAG
>ML210212.1:14436-59939 GCA_004369085.1 Coprinopsis marcescibilis
GTCCAGGAAGATTTGCGTGGCCAGGGGGAGTGAGCTCGACAGCTCTATGGTGCGATGCGATTGCCTCTGCAATATCAGGCAGCTCGCCTGTTCGTTTGAAGCGACAAATGAACGAGTTGCCGAGGTTACTGAGCCGTGCAGGGAGCTCTGCATGTCCAGGGGGAGTGTGCAACACACCATGTTGCAGTGCGGCGATGGCGTCGGCGATATCAGACTGCCCCCCTGCTCGCTCGAAGCGACGTAGTAAGGTCTCGCCCAGGCTTTGCATAAGGGCAGAGAAGGAAGGATGGGAGGGAGATGTGAAATAAACTGCTCTCCTCAGCTTTGTGATTTCCTCCCCAATTTTCAGCAGTTCGCCTGCGCTTGGAGGCGGGCTATTTGGTAGGGTTTGTTGTCAGCGTACATGAATACATGCTCTGAGAAAATAAAGAGAAGCCCCACCAGTTTGTGCTCATCACTTATTTCGAGATTGATTCGGTTGAAGTCCTGAATTGAAGTTAGGGCACGAAGAAAAGCACTGTTGGGAAGTCAACGGATTATGGTGTTGAAAGAACGGGCTGTGATACGGATAGTAGGTGTTCGAAAGATACATCACGCGCTGTGCGCATGGCACGTCTGTATTGCCTCGCCCTCACGTTGCACACCATCTGCACACCCTTTCTCACTAATTGGGTACAGGTACAGCCTGCGCACATGTGTCTCCAACCACAACTTCCTCTTTTGTCCACGATTAGAAGTGCTCTCGTTCATGGGAAGCCTCATCGAGAAGCATCCTTCGGAGTAACCTCGTGTATCTGAGGCCTCATCGATCATCAGCATCCTGGCCTTTTATATGGGAAGCTTTATCAGCATCCTTATGCGCCTAGCGGATTGCGCCCAGGTAAGCATTGTGAGGCCATGGTCTAGCTACACACGTACCGTCCTGCCACCGTAATAGGAATGTTATTCGAGTGTACTTTTATGTTCCTTCCCCTGACAGTTGAGGCCTGAGGGCCTTTCAGGGTTGCGGGCGGCTCGTGCCTGAAACATCCAGAGTCAGTGTATCACGCTTGCCCAACGTCAAAGATAAAAGGACGCACCGCCGGTTTCGACAAAATCTTCCCTAGTTTCCCAGAAACTCCGAGCAGTTGCAAAGGCGTGCGGAGGGGTGAACCAGAGCGAGATCGGTGGGGGTCACGAACAGGCTCCAGAGGATGAACCTCGCTATTGTCGTCGCCGTTGAGGGCGGGTCCTGCGCCGCATAGTGGCGGTTGTGGACAAAAATAGTTCAAGGGATCGAGATTTGCGTTGACCAACTCAGGAATGCGGAGAAGATGCCAAAGCGTATCGAAATAATTGGATGCTGCAGTAAACATCGATTCTGCTATATTATGGGACTGTTGAGCGGCTCAAAGCAGGTCATGACGCGCTTGACCCTCAATATATTTCAGCATCCAACAAGGTTCGCAAAAGCGCTTCTCACTGGGCACCAATACCAGTTTCAAACCATCGAATCTAGCCACTTTTTCTCAAGCGATACAGCGAAGCTGGAGAGATCAAAACGAAACTTTGACGAAACTGTATAAATCTATGTACGTATCTGGATCATAAACATCGTAAGGCAACCACAAGCTCGGTCACAATCATAAACAACTCGAAAATGAAAGACTCAAGCACATAAATAAAGAACAAGAACAAGAAGAATAGGAAGAGCGGAAAAGGGCTGAAGAAACAAGCTGAAGAAAACGCTAGCTACCTCACCAAAACCGCCAGGAATAAATAAACCCCAACCACGACCTCACGATCGCAAGCAACACAGAGCTATACGACCCATCGCAGTTGCGAAAATTTCACATCATCCAAACGGACAACGTACATGCGACATGTTCATATCGCAGTATACCAACCAGAAAAAAAAAACACGGTCCATGAACAAAACCGAAGATAGGTCAACTACCAAAGAAAATTATCCTCACAGGTTGGACCGTGCCTCGGATTTGTCCGCCTCCACAACCGTCTGCTCACTTGCAGGAGCCACAGCCGGTTGTTCACTTGCAAGAGGAGCTGCCTCGTCACCATCCCCCACCAACCCCAACATGTGATCCACAATTTCCTGTGGCGTAGTGACATGCCACACCGCCAACGTCCTTTTGCTGCTATGCCCAACAGCAGTCGTGAAGATAGCCTCGGGCTTGATTGCAAGATCCACAGGAGGCTGGTTGCTGCCATCGATCAACGTTACCGATAGGGGTGCCTCCATCCTGACCTGCGTCGTCCCAGGAGGGAAGAGGAGCAACGACCGGAACATATCCTCATCAGTCTACAAAGGGGTCCATGAGCAAAACGAAGGAACCTGCACGCAAGAAGCAAACGACAGACCTTATCATCACCAGCACAAAAGATAAACTCCGCATCCGGGTTCTTATACAAGATCCTCTTCACAATCTCCCCCTTGTTCACCGCAATCGGCCGCACCTCCAGGTTCTTCTTCCCAACCAGAACCTCAATCGGACGCTTGTTCGAAAGGTTGTTCTCCAACAAATCTTGACATTGGCGGCATTGGAATAGACTGTGAGATAAAACGGTCAACCCCCGCCCAGTCGCACAACCAGCCACCAACACTCACCCCCATTCGGGATCAGCCCCACGGTAATGCCACGTAATCGAGCTCTTCTTCACTTCGATATGACTGCCTTGCGTTCTCTGAAAAAGCCCACATCAGCACTCGTCGATCTATAACAAACGGCCAATCGAACGAAAACCAACCTCAGTATAGTACCTGAAAATCTCCTCCACCTCCGACATCCAACTCATATCCAAGCTCTTGGTAAAGTTGACCCACTCATGAGATCCCCTCTCTCTCACAAATCCACCATGCTCCGCCGAGAACCCGACATCCTTCAGATGTCCCAAATGCTGCTCCAAAAACTCGCCATCCCGTCCCGAAATGATATACACCAAATTCTTCGGATCCGCAGACAACTTTTCCAGAGCTTCAAGCGTCGCATCCGAAGGCGTAGCCATCGACGGAACCTTTACAATCGGCGCGAGCGTTCCCTAAACACGCATTCCAACGATCGAATCAGCACGCAGCCACCGAAACCCACGAGGAGAACACGCACATCATAATCAAACAAGAACAGCCTCTTCTTCGCACCCCTGTACAACCCCTCCAACTGGTCTTTGGGAATGTAGGGCGTCTGACGGGCAAGGCCCTGCAAGCCCATTTGCTCGAGCAACATCCGCGTCAAGACGGCAGCCCAGGTGTGCGAAGTATGGGTCGTAACGACCTTGTACAGCTTCTCGTGGCGGAGGGCCTTTTCCTTGGATGACATGGTGAGACCTTGGTTGATCGCAGCGGCCACGTCCTAAACATGACGTGTCAGTGCAGATTCGAATAAAGGCGTAGAGGAGAAGAAAAGGGTCGAATAGGGGGTACGAAACGATGGACAGAGCAACTCACCCCTAGGTTCCACGGATTAACCAGCAACGACTCCTCCATATTCTTGCTAATACCCATAAACTCGCTAAGAACACTGGGACTCTTGTTCGTCTCGTTCTGGGCAATCACAAACTCCATGCTGGTGGTGTTCATGCCATCGCGAAGGGGGGTGATAACAGCGAGATCAGCGACACTCAGCAGAGCGTAGAATTCGTCCTTCTTGAGGCTCTGGTGGCTGCGGATGACGAAGAGGTTAGCATTAAGGACAGCTGCACACGACGACAAACTTACTAGTGATGCACAGGCACAAAGTCCAAACTCCCATACTCCCCATTGATATGCGCAACAATTTCGCTCACGAGTCGTTCAAGCTTGGGCGAATCAGTGAGGGCGGGGCTAGTCACTTGGATCATCACGACGTTTCCAACCCATTCAGGGTAGTCTTGTAGGAGCTTCTCAAAGGCGCGGAGCTACGGAGAAAAGGTATTTAGTGAGTATATGCGCATGTCTGAGGATGTAAGCACCGGAAAGAGGGAAAGAAAAACTCGAGGGATCGCAAAAGGAGAGGGGAAGAAGACGAATCACGAAGACAGCGCTTCGAAAATCCAAATTTCGGGAACACAAACACACCTTTTGCACAACACCCTTCACAACATCGAGCTTATCCCGTCCAACGATAATCTTCTTGCCCTCGTAGAGGTTCTGAAGGGCCTCGAGCTTGGGTTGGATACCAGGGCGTTGGCTAGATAGCAAAGTCTCGTCAGTAAAAGGTTCGATCATCAACGAGAGCACCAGGGGTCATATAATCAGCAATCCCTGCCACCCCATGCATACATCCAACCAGCACAACGACAGACGAGGAATGCGCACATCGATGCAGCACCAGGCACCCGACGTCGCCACGAATCACAATACAAAAGACACTCACATATCCCTCGCAACTCTCTCCGCATCAATGCCCACAGGACAGTGCATAACGGCAGTAACGTGTCCATCCACATCAATTCCACGCGAATTCGATTCATATCCACAGACGCGGATACAGGTTGAGATGAAATGGCGGGAGTAGGAGTAGGTCTGGATCGTTTGGCGTTCACAGTCAGCAACACGTCGTTACCAAACACGAGAATCCCGGACCGTACCTGGAAGCAGACGAGATTCGCACCGAGCATACCATCAAGGATTTCTTTGCGGCCTGTGACGTCATAAGGTCAGTAACGTCCCGCAGATGTCGACAGAGATTACGGAGGAATATAGTTGTATATCGCGCAGACTCCATAGATGACGATGTGAGGCATGATGCCAGCACATTCAAGAGCATATAGTGATAGGAAACGTCATTGCATCCAAAGGTGAGCGTCCAGTGGAGCATACGATTCCTCCTCTTGACACTACAGCGCCCACGCCATATTATCGGGGAACAATCTATCGCAGAAACAAAAGAAAGTGAAAGACGGTAACACAGAGGAACGTCCGACAAACGGAGATTCAGATTATCGCAATCCAAAATCTCCTCGCAAGAACTTCGGGGGTATCCGGTTTATCACGGAACGAAGGAACAATGGACGCGCCGAGGACCAGGGATCCATAATGCGAAAAGAGGAAGCAAGCAGAAAGAAGAGTGCGAGGAAAACACGCGTGAAAGCAGGCAGAGAGACAGGTACTCACGTGGAAGACACCTAAAGACTTCGCTGCTTGGGAATGGTGTGTGCATGAACAAGCCGAGCACGACGTCTGGCACGGATTCGCGAATCAGCCTAAATAGGGGGGCTGGTAGTCAGTTACTGCCATATATTCGGGATAAGACAAGGTGTAGCCGTACTTGGGGAGCAAGAGCAAATGGTAATCGTGGACCCAGATAAGATCGCCCGGCTGATACATCTCGGTAATCCTCCTCGCAAATGCAGCATTGACAGCTTCATAAGAGGGGTAATGTGAATCCGCCGACGCGTACTCGGTGGCCACGTCTTGCCATAGGAGGTAGTGGAACAGGGGCCACAATGCTAGAGAAGATACCAGTCAGCTTAAAGACACTACAGAAATGCAAACAACGCACTCTGCTTGCAGTACCCATCGTAATGGCCATGCGCGATGTTGTCGTCCAACCAGACAGGCAGATACGTCGTGTTCGAATGCCTCTCGTGGTCCGTGTCACTGTCCTTCGGTGCATATGCCGCCAAGGCGTCGTTCAAGGCTTCACGCTCGTCAGCCGACACCTTTGCCGAGGGTACCTTGTCGGTGGTGGTGTTGGTGGTGCTGGCGTTGGCCGACGCACCAGGGGTGAGGATATCACCCGTCCAGCCCACAATCAACTGCTCGTGGGTGGCAGAGAGCGACATGATTCCCGAGATCATCGCTGCATGCCCATATCGCGGACCCAGCGACCAAGTTGGGCTCGAGGCTGCCGCAGCTCCCTCTTCGGTAGTGCTCGAAGCCACATCGCTGGCGTCGAGCGGGGGCGTCGGTGGTGCACCCCTACCCTGCGCAGTGTTGAGGGTCGCGGTGACCGGCAGGTAATGCACGACATGGATAATACGTCCGCTCAGCGCGATCCCGTTCTTCTTATGCTCGTCCTCGAGCCGCTTGATGTTGGCATGGACCCTGTCCAAGCTGATATCGTCCCCCTCGCGCGTATAAGGCTCGCTGAAGCTGTCCATTGTCGTGGTCGTCGTTGTGGATATGCCAGTGGGGAGGTAAGAGAGGGGCATGTCAGGCCAGTCGAGTTCTTATAGGTCCAGCCACTCTCAAGAAGGCTTGATCAATTGATTCTGAAAAATCCACCTCTAATCGCGATGTTCCATTAATCGTCATGGTTTGCTCGAAATGGAAGGTCTCCGTCATTTTCCCAGGCCTCAGACGGCGAATCGGGAGCGCGGCTCCGTTTCTTCCGCTCCGAGATTTCAACGAGCACGTTCGACTCCTTGCCGAGCGTTCGATCCGCGCTCGAGGCATTCATTTGGCACGGTCTTCCCCTTCGATTTCCTGGCCAGAACTGCGTTCAATCGTTCGCCTGCAGCAACGTGCTTGACCCTGTCTACGTGTCCGGAAGAATCAAAGGTTCATTTTTCATGTCAGCATGCCCATCTGTGCAATCAGCGGAATAAACCAGGGTGATACTCTCCATCGGGTAGTACGCGGAGGAAAGTACAACGACCACCAACAGAGGCGGTCTATTTTGCTTTTGACTGTGACTGTTTGACAGCCGCAATTGGTGTAAAAATGAAAGATGGGGCTCGCAATCTCCGGTATCAAGATTTCCAGCAACGTCAACCTCTAGACGAACACCAGCGGCATTCCGCTCTGCACACCCTTCTTCTCGATCTGTCCAGTTGCAGTTTCACGAGGGTCTGGCTGGTTACGATACCGCAACGAGGCTACAAAGAACCCACCCTAATCACTACAACCACCGTTACGGCGTCTCGATCCTCCAGTCATGAGGCGATTTCATAGATAACCGCCACCGGGATCTGTAAGTAGGTGTTCTCGCTGCTTACGCGGAACACTTATCTGCACTCACCTCATTAAGATCGTTTCGCCCTCCCACCTTCCACGCGAACGTCATCTCCCTCCTGATCAGTGTTCCATTCCATCCGGAAATCGATTTCATTCACCAAATCACCCAGAGGCCAAACTTCTTTCTTGAATCGAGCAAAGGGTCTCTGAAAGTACAGAGTCTCTGATAAATTAGGAAGTTGGAAGCCCAGTTGAACAGGCTACAGCAGGGCCGGGACTCGCATGCAATACACACGTCCACGGACGACAATATATATAACAATATTGAGCCAAAAATTGATAGGAACCGGAGTTTCTGCACCTTGCATCTGGTTTGATCGCCTCGTTTACCTTGGCCAGCTACTTTCTTGAGTGATTCCATCCAATTTCCGCTCATAGATGTTGCGAATAAACGCCGAGCTTTGAGGGCCAGGGGCTTTGTAACCAGCTTATCAGCGACCCCGCGTATCTTGTCTATTCCAGTCCCGGTAGGGAGCTGAGCTCGGGAGCAGTCAAGCTGAATCCTACTGCTTGAGATACAAGGGCTGCTTCACTCACTTCGTGCATCGCCAAGATTTCGAGTCCTGTCGAGAAAAGAGTAAAAGGTCCGTGCGCGCTGTCGACTGGATAAGCGCTCGGCATAAACTCTGCTTTCTGATCCCATATAACCACACCATCTGACAGTTTTCGTGCTGCACCCGTAGTCCGTTCTCGTTTCACCCTACCGATATACATTTCGTAGCTCCTCCACCTCAATCCCCCCTGACGCCATGCCTTAAGCGCCAGAGATTCATATCTCAGAATCCGACGTTGAGTCAGGACATTCGATTAAACAGATGTCTACTACTTGGGGAAATATGCTACTGATAAATCTTTCCTAGAATGTAGGACAATCTATGGAATGTTATGTAGCCATGATATCAATGCAAGGTACAATGACGATACGATATTGACAAAAAAGAAACATTGTCATCTGGCCCCCCACAAAGTTGTGATACCCACTCTCAATTTTCCTTCTCTTCTTTCCCAGCCACGCGTTGAGAACGACAACGCGCCAGGGTGGGCTCCTTTTTGCCATTCTTCATCTTCATCATCTTCTTGCTTTCATAATCCAAGCTCGTTTTCGACTTTCCAGCGAAACCCCGCTGTGATCGACGAGGCTTGACACCAGTTTCGCCTCCACGCTTTGGATCACCCGAACTGGCTTTGACCTTGGACATGGCAGCCACGACCAATGTGCGCTGCGACCGGCGAGTCTTGAGAATAAGCGTCTCCTCAGAAGGTGATTGATCACCCGCATTTACCTGGGTCTTGGACGATGATACCTTTGAAAGCAATTCGCGCTCCGTCCGCAATTTCTTGTTGAACGGCTGCATGTCCTCGTGGGGATCCTCTAAGGCCCGCTTGTTGTTGGGAGGTGATCCAGGGGGCTGGATGAACGGGAAGGGAGAGCCAGGGATGGGTCCAGCTGCAGACTTGTTTACGGGTGAGATGTTGGGGATAGCGGAGGGTGTTCCTGGAGGGCTCGAGTCGTGGTTGGAATGCCCTGCAGCGGATGCCGCCTGAGCAGCTTCCTGAGGAGACGCGGGTGGATTTACTCCTGCCTCCGCCTCCGCCTCCGCCAGTTCCACTTTGGCAATGGCAGTCTTGAAAAGCTTGAGGATCTCCTCGATGCGCTGAGGCCACTCTGCATTAAGCTCTTCAATGTTGAACGCTGCCTTTGGATTTCCGGAGATCATTTCGTCCTTCATTCGGAAGACATAGCGGATGACGGAATGGAACTTTCGGAGCAGCTTTCTGCATGGGTCGCCCCAGTAGTCCGATATGTACTCCTTTACGAAACGTCCCATGTAGCTCTTATTGACGAGTTCACTCTTCGACACACGAGAGATACGGTATTTCGGGTGGTCCCAATCGATCAGTGGCTCGGGTATGCTGAGTTTGGAGCCTCTGCCATTGAATCTACATAGCAGATAACAGAGCACATAGAAGAAGGACTCGAGGTCGTCGTATTGGTCCTGATGGAGCTCCCTCCCAATAGTGGTGAGGACACTGATTGACTGGAACATACATGTTCCCTGGGTCTATATTAGCATTTTCCAACATCTCACACGATGAATGATGCAACTTACCGTCCTGGGATCGGTCCCTTCTACATCGTTCACGAGTTTGGCCATGTCCAAATCGATCAGTACACCACGCCAACCTGGTTCGGCATTTGGCTGACCGAGAAGGATGTTGTTTATACTGATATCACCATGAAGAATCCCCGCTTTGAACAGTTCTTTGTGTGCTAAGATGATGCGGTCTCATTAGCCCGCTGCTTGCAAGTATACAACACAAAGCCAGACCTACCAGAAATTGCGTCGTGAAGGGCCTTCAAAGCCTGCGAGGCTGACTGGAAATTCACAATCGATGGGCCATATCGCTCCAACGTGAGTCGGCATTTCGTGCGGTCTTTGAACAGTTCATGTCCTTGAAGGTCCCGATAGTCGCTAGTGTCGCAGATGTCCTCAAAGGCAATCATCTGTGCGACACCAACTATGTTTTTAGCAGCCGCGAGAAGCTCATGCTCGCAGTGCGGCTCCTGTCCAATCATTTGCCATACGTCCTTGACGAGATACTCCTCCCCGTTTGGGCCAGTTACATCCCAGGTCGTTGTGGCTCGTCTGCTAATGGTCTGTCGATAGAACGAGGGTTCGTCCCCAGTAATATCATAGGTGACGCTGTTGCCTTCAGCGTCGACTGTCGCTAGCTTTCCGCGAGCCTTTTTGCTTCCACTATCCTCCCCCCATGTGATGCTTTCATCGAAGCCATCCAATTGGAGATTATTGGACGTGAGGCCCAGAACAAGCTTGACGAACCGCCCAGCCTCGAGATAAAAGTCGAAGGGGTCTGCGTACTTAGCGGTTAGGCTGCTGGCCGTAAATATCCCTGGCAAGTTGGTTGTTAGTATATCACACAATCGCTGTCGGAGAGTAACATACCTGGCGCGCACACCGACTTGCTCGATATGTGGGCTGCTCATCGCATAATCCAGGATCCCTTGCCAGGAATGGAGCGCGAGATCATAGGTGGGACACTCTTCATCCTTTCCCTCCTCGGAAAACCATGGTCCAAGCGGGTCAGAAGAGCTGCCTTGCTGTGGTACATCCTCTTCACGCGCCATTCGCACTCTATGGTACAGCTGGCCATAGCACTCCTCTTCTCATCGACAACCGGACGTTTGAACCAGAAGAGGATATCTTTGAAGATATCGAGAAGAGGGGCGTAGATTTGTGCTTGCTCCGTGATTCTGTTCTCTGTGAGCGCTGTCCATTTCTTTGTTTCGGTGCTGTACAGCCCCGACTGGGAAAAGTATTCAGATATCTCTTCGTCTGAGGCGACACCCTCGAACAGGGCTCTCCCAAAGTCCTTGTGGGATTTAATGACTCGGCCTTCAAGGTCAGCCTGAACTTGAAGTTCCCGTTGGTCCAAGGGCTTCATTTTATTTGCCATGGCAGTGGTGCTTGCGCTGTAGGGTGGCGGTTCTGGTGCAGACATGTTAATGATTCTGTCGGACGCGTTGCTGGTTGAACTGCGATCTTCACTGGTTAATTGGCGAGGTAGTTTCCCTCTATCGTATGGTGTGGCTTCGAAGATGGATCTTCGGGAACAGTGTATGGTGTTGAACGACGAATACCTTGCGTTCTGAGTCTGAGAGGCAGTAGAGCTGGTAGTCGGGGTATCCTTTGTTTGGGCAGAGACGAACCTCGAACCTGATGCCTTAGGTTTGAAGGGTTGAAGTTATACTGTCACGTGGTTCTTGGGAAGGATAATGCAAAAGTTGTGCTGGAATTCAATCCCGGGGCCGGATCACGGAATCTATGAGCAGTCGCGCCAAGTCTATTGCTAAGGACCCGTTCGAACTTCGTGCATACCAGCGACATAGTATTGATTTCAAAATTCAGGTTGTGAGTGCCTCAGGTAGTGCCAACTCAACCAATCCCATTATTCACTGGTAACACTGAGGTTTACCAGGGCCTAGCGCCCTGTCCTCCGAGCTACAAAAGGGGTAGCGCACTAGATTAGATTAGATCAGTGCAGGCCACTGGCCACCGGCTGCTTGCGAAATGAGCATACGTAATTATTTCGAAGATGCCAGTTGTGGAATCGAGTCTAACAAACGATAAAAATCGGCAACGAAGTACAGACTTCCTGCAACGACGATAAGATGATGGAGGTCGGATGTTGAGTTGGTGGAACGAGGTGGTCTGCCTGAATCGCGTTCATAATCCGTCAAGGCAGATCTGAAAGCTTGAAGGAGTTGCCCTTTTGCCAGGCCATCGTCGTAATCCATGGCTCTCACTTCTGCGATACTGGGTGAAATTTCTTTGAGAACGCCCAGCATATCGGTGACAGGAGTTGCTTTGACCCATGGCATTCCATCCGGCGGTGAAAACGAAACAGTTATCACAGAAATGGAAATGGATGAAACGGAGGGCGGAAGGTTCGTGAAGAGAGGGAGTAGAGTTTCTCGAGGTGGCTTCGTCGGACAATAAGATGTTGCAACGATATATGACAAGTGGATATTTGAACCAGATGGGAGCGATGGGATTGCGTGATCGAGGAGGTACCTGGAGAGGCTCTGGCTAGATCCAGCGTTGTGCGCCCCATCCACCAGGACTGGGATAGTGGATGGAACGGGGAGTGTCTCGGAATCGACGAGCAAGCTCAGATTCAAAGTTTCCCAATTGAGCCTTCCACTCCAGCGAACGTTCGCCAGAGCCGACCTGATGCTATCGGCAGTGATCTCGTTGGCGACTTGTTGTTTCAACGACGACGATAGAAGAGCATCAATTACTCCCAGAGCTGTGGCGAGATTGTCCAATTGGTGCGCCACATGGAGAGAGCATGCGGTGGATATAAGTTCTGGCCTCAAAGAGCTCATACTGAATTCGACGCGTTGAGAAGGCGGAGGAGTGAAGGAGGCCGAATCGCCCTTCCCCAACGAAAAGGAAGAAGAGGATCCGGAGTGGTCTGCATCCCATTCACGCGTATCAACCGTGATCGGAGGCTTCAGTATTCCTCCAAGTTCTTCCACCAAACGCTTTGCGATTCTCTCCGCTTCGGGGTATCGCTGTTGACCAAGAACCACGGTTTGCCTTGCCTGGCGATGGCGGCCTTCTCCTTCGTAATGTCGCCGACAGTGGACCCCAGGAAGCCTTGGTGATCGAGGTCAACAGTCGTCAGAGCGGAAACCAATATGTGCTCTGAAGGAATGACGTTGGTCGCGTCCAAGCGACCACCCATTCCAACTTCGATGACCGCAACGTCGACTTTCGAGGCTTCGAGTATTTAAAGCACCGTCACTGCAATGATTTCGAATGGTGTGATAGTGATCCCTGATTCTTTGGCCAGGGTTTTACTTGTGTTCGCGTTTCTTGGTACGTTTTGTCGTTGATAGGGTTATCGTTGATTGTAATGCAATCGGTGATTTTCGTGAGGTGGGGAGAATTAAATCTTCAAACTGAGGACGAGGGCGATGCATGGAGGAGGATAGTTTACATTATTGCTGAGACACAGCCTTTTCCGTTTGTCCCAGCAATGTGGATCGTTGGTCGGCTGTACCTGATAGGCATCAGTGGGAGAAAATTATGAAGTCGATCCAGTGACAGGTCAATCGACATCTGCGAACATTATCTGCGTGACACTAGTAACCTGAATTTCTTAAACATTACGTTCGTTGTGTAAGAGTCAAATCCAAGTTGTCTGTGGCTGGAATGAACCGACAATAGTAGTAGCAAGCGCAAATTTCGTTAACTGATGGATCAGCATTTTCGTATCGGAGACTACATATTGAAATAATAACATATCACTGACAGTGACAACCCACCTTACCCTCGGGCCGCTTGGGGTTCAACACATGCGATTAAACGGACGTCTACTTAGTACTTTCAGAGATATGCTACCTATGGTGGCAGCTCCGAGGACAACAAAAAACAAAAATGAAAATATCAGTGAATAGAAAAGAAAGCAACGAGGGGACATATCGCAACTAGGATTAGAAAGTATGAGACACGATACTGTAACTACAGAACGATTGTCGTCATTTGGCCCCCCGCCCCCCGGCCAAGTTTTACCCATGGCTCTGTTAAGCTTGCTTCTCTTCTGTCCCGACCAAACGCTGAGAGCGACGACGCGGGAAGGTGGGTTCCTTTTTACCCTTCATCTTGCTCTATTTTTTTGATCCCCGATCGTCCATTAAGACCGACAGCAGACCGACCTCGAGGATAAAATACACATTGCGAATTCACAGCACAAGCATAGTTATTAGTCACTGTAATACACGAACGAATTATACAAATATACGATGCATTGTTATCGAGGGTGAGCTGTAAATCTAATATGAGGGTAATGTATATATCGTAGATACTCTAAAAAGTCAGAAATGCCTTATGTGTAGTGTACAGGTCTTGATAGCTTGTGCAGAAGTAGGTCCATGCATTCGTCATTCGTTCGTTATCCCCTTCGAATTCTTGCTCAATCCAAAACACGCCGTCTCCAAGGGCAAGGCAGAGGTCCATCTAGGCGCTGATAAAGCACCGCACAGTCAGAACAGACCGTACGCGGAGCCAGACGCATGATATTCCACTCACCAGAGGATGATTACTTGAGAGCTGGGGTGTTGGACTCCCAGCTCTGTCCAATTCCTCCTTCACAGCCTTCAAAGCCCGCCATCTATCCAGATCGGACTCGTAGACATACTTCCCAGGATGCTTGATTATATCATTGATGAAGCGCCTTTGCTCCATGTTGTTCTCGCTAGATTTGAAATTACAGTGAGCAACTGGGGCCGATAGATTTCGAAGCGAAGCCACTTACATCGCAGCGAGAACCAGATCACGCAGCCGTCTATCGCTCTGTGTGCCTGAATCCAGGATTAGGATTGCGTCGGGGTGCTAACGGAGAAGGTAGACTTACTCATGTACTCCACAAAGATCTAACATACTGTCAGCCGCGGTCTGGGAAATCTTGTATCAAAGCGACATACCTCAGTCAGAGTCGGCATAGTTCCCTCATATGTCGTCTGTCCATCTTTGCAGGCAGCGAAGCAGATCTAACAGCACACTATGTGATCGAGATCAAATAGTGGAAATTCGAAAAAGGCTAACCGCAAGATACTTGGTCCTGTGGTCACGACGTGGGCACCACCCATCGCACCATTGACGTCGGGGCATTCCAGGAATATGAAATGAGTCGCACGGAGTAGCGTTGGGGTCTCCGTATATGCTGGTAATGGGCTCAGCGACCACTGTTTAATCAAGGCTGGTTAGGAAAACGGTCTAGAGACTGACTCCGAGATTCGACGCTCACGCTTTCGAAAGGCCCGCCTGGCCTTGCTGGCCCACGTCCAAAACCGGTTGCATCGGTGGTGCTTGAGGTCTGAAAGGGTCGAGGTCAAGCTGTTTAGAAACCCAGAAGGCAGAGAGGATTCGAAGCACGCACCAAGCAAAGTTGCCGAATGACAGCAATCCAAAACTGCCTAGAGAAAAGGCGATGAGTTCGCAGGGGATATATATACATTGTCGTTTGCTTACCAGGAAGATTGCACCTAAAGGTAATGGCTGGATAAGATACCTGTTGAGCTCCTGCATATAAATTCCATTAGAATGAAGGGGTAGACAGACGTTTGAAGTCAACCAACATCGTCAAGAATAATGGACTCGGGGCCATCATCGATGTCTTCAAGCGATGGTCCTTTAACTGCGTCGACAGGCACGATGTCTGTTTTAAACGGAACAGGTTGTGGAGATATGCATTGGCCAAGATTATGAAAAATGCTGTTAAATATGCTGTTAAATATCATAACGGTTGGGACTTACACTCATCGTGCTCATCTTCCTCTTTCCCGATACCCTCAAAGGCTTTGTCGCTCCAGCTCTTTAACAAGTCCTCGTTGATGATTTGCTTCTTCTGTCCAGAGTGCCCTGCATCTGTGCACGACGTCAGTAAGCCTGGGTGTCTGTGCGATGCAGACATTTATCGGTACCCACAAAGGAAGAAGTAGTCCTTCGCATTACTCCTCACAAATTCTTTGAGCTCCCTCATCTACGAAACCCGTAAGCGATATGACTCGGTAGATTGGAGGGGTCTTACGATGTTGGCTCTGGTTGGTATCAAGTGCTCTGCAGTCCCAGGGGCATCGGTGAGGACGACGATCTCCTTTTCCTCATATCCCTTTTCTAAATGTCAACCAGTCTATTTATCAGCAACAGAACGACGCTTTAACACGTCAAATACGCACCAAGCAAGAGCGCCTTCGCCATTTTTGCATCGCTATGCGGCTTAATGAGTTTCAAACGGAGTGGCGTATTGAGGTAAGTGATGCAGATGAGGAGTGCTCTCCGTTCGATAACAGGATTGACATGGTTGAGCTAGTAAACGGAGATCCGCTCGTCAGCCGTGGAATCTAGGAGAGACTGAGCGACATACAGCGAGGCTGAAGGGGGTCACAGGCCACGCATTCGGCCACTTGCTGTCCTTGAGAGTATCAGCTTGGATCCCATGAAGAAACGCCAAAGATTGGTAATGTTGAGTTCCACGCATATTCTATGGTTCGGATTTGGTGTGGGGTGCCCTGTGTTGGGGGGGCTGGCGAAGGTTTAGGATTGTTCTAGTGGGCCAGTTTCTTATATACATGTTGAGCAGTGAAGAACGGGGCGGCAAGTCTGGATGGGGAATGATAAGCTGTTCAAATAAACGTGCTGGCGACAATACAACCCGGAATATACACACACCCGACCTCAAGCCTGATGTCAATAAGTTTTGTAAGCACCAAATCCCGAGTCAGACTCCTTTTTTGTGGCTGAGACTTACCTGAAACGCACGCTGTGCGAGCTGGTGTAGACTGGCGTGAATGCGTGCATCCGGTCCCCCCAGGGGCACGAGGCATATGTAAAAATGGAATGTACTTCTCAAATGCATCTCGATTCTCCGGACAGCCGGTGCTTGCAAATGACGTCTCTGGGAGCCTGGGCCCTGGCCCGAACAGGATGCAGATATTTGCGTTACGAGCAAGAGGGATGCGGCGAGATAAAGTGTGGACCTGTGTGGAATCAGGAACTTTACGGAAAGGGTAGCTCTTTCGCACGCACACAGCTCTCTCTCTCTCGGAATAGCTCAAGGAACGCCCCGACGACCACTATTTCCAACTCAACCACTCTAAAAGCCAAATGAGACTATTACGAAAGCTGCGAAACCGCGCAAGGTTAGTGAATGCAGAAGCTCACGCCAATCGCCCGGTTCGACCGTTGTCTTTTATTGGCCGCAGCGATTAGGGCAGATTCATGCGACTCCCAATCGGTACTTTTCCGCCACTAGGCAAAACAGACACACATTAGACTGTGAGAAGGATCGGCGAGACTGATATATGTATTCCAACCCGTAGAAGTAAGCACCAAAGACCGAAATTAAATTGAATACAACGGAACATACGATCCGAGTACTTAGCCACACAGACCATGTGTTTCCGATGGCAACGAGGAGGGCAGGTGTGGGCAGGCGGTGATGATATGCATCTGGGATTAGTCTGGCGATAACTACGGTGAGAAGATTCAATCGACTTCCTGCGTTCAATGTTGGTTTGAGCTGGGCTTGAAGAGACTGAGTGTTGAAGTGTAGTAGGATGACGACATACCTGGCACAAATAGGTTGGGCCGCGCAAGTGCAGAACGGGGTGCTCGTGCGCCAGGGCTGTAAGAAGCGGCACTTAACCAAAGCACGCATTATGGATATCCCAACGCTCCAATTTGAAGGTTCACGATGGGAGGTTTCATTTCTGCAGTGGCGACGACGCTGTGATAGCTTTGGCAGAATATTGGGTTGAACACGGGCACGACTTGACGGAGTCTCCAGAACGAGCCGAATAGATCTGCCGTCAGTCTGTCAGCTCGATTCACTTCATTCTAGATATCACGCACCCCCATCTCTCTACTTGCCATGAATGCGGCCTTTAAGAATGGCGATGGTACAATTAACGAGGACTATTCTTCCCCATCGTCGATAGTGTTACATGGTGTCTCTGCAAGTGATAGATGATAATCAAGACGTTGCAGTTTCCACATACCCGATATCTCCAACGAGATAAAGCGTCGGTAACAATCTTTTAGTTCCAGTGGTGCCCGGCTGTACCGTCCGGGGTGTCCCACTCACCAACTTTGGGGAGAGACTAACGACTCGAACAGCTACAAATCTAGAATAAGTCGGAAGGGATCCCGGAGATGATTGTGAGTATGCATTAGAAATTTACTTCAAATGGCATCGTGATGATGACGCCACGATAGAATTGTACGAACTTTGCATAGGCGTCGAGATATGACAGGAGTTGCGTTGCGGCTTGCCGCACTTCCTCCTACTTGACAGCCCCAGCCCCCCTGATTTAGAAAGACCATTTTTTGCAAATGCAAATGAGCCAGAACAAATCCAGATCCAGCTGTAAGATGAATCTGGTTCTTACTCCTGCAACACGAGGCTGGGAGGTGGCCTTTGTGTCAGCCACCAACTAAGACCCAACAGCAATTGAAAATACACGCACCTCGTCAACGGTTATTTGACCGCCCACTGCCCAGCCTCGGAGTACACCAAGGTGACATAGATCCGAGTCATCCATGGTCCACATCTCTCATATCAAATGTGCTTTCAATTGGGATGTGCATCATGTCAATGCTGTCGTGGTGACTCCACGGTGGAGTCAATGGACGGTGTCCCGAAACCTGAGACTTGAACGCAGAGACTCCAAAGAGCTCTAAGAGAATCAGAGAACGGTGGTACATCGAGTAAGCATCTCCAAGCAGTGGAATTCACGAATCCACGGCAACGTGGCTCTTAGTGGTTGTCGTATCGGTGTGACGCACGCCACTAGTAGGCAAGACAAAAAGCCGAGCGCGGCATGTCCACGCCCGGCCAAACACTTCGTCGACTTCCATCCGAAGCAAGTACTAGGTTCGTGCCAAGCTCCTTCTTTCGATGTTTGGGTTAACCAAACAGTGCCTCTTTTGGGAGGCATTTCGAGCTCAGCTCGAACCTTCATATACATCCTCCATCTGTGGTATCCTGTGCACCGACAGCAGACCGATCTCGAGGATAAAAGACACATTACAAGCATAGTTAATTATCACTATACAGAAAAGAATTATACTAATATACAATGCATTATTATCGAGGGTGAGTTGTAAATCTAATATGAGGGTATTTTATATATCGTAGATGCTCTAAAAAGTCAAGAAATGCCAGATGTGTAGTGTACAGGTCTTGATAGCTTGTGCAGAAGTAGGTCCATGCATTCGTCATTAGTTTGTTATCCTCTTCGAATTCTTGCTCAATTCAAAACACGCCGCCTCCAAGGGCCAGGCAGAGGCTCATCTAGGCGCTAATAAAGAGGCGCACAGTCAGAACCGACCGTACATAGAGACAGACGCATGATACCCCACTCACCAAAGGATGATTACTTGAGAGCTGGGGTGTCGGACTCCCAGCTCTGTCCAATTCCTCCTTGACGGCCTCCAAATCTCGTAATCTATCCAGATCGAGCTCGTACATCGTATTCTTCCTAGTTTTCTTGATTGTCTCATTGATGAAGCGGCTTTGCTCTATGTTATTCTCTCTAGATTTGATACTACAGTGAGCAACTGGGGCCGATAGATATCGAAGAGGGACCACTTACATCGCAGCGAGAACCAGATCACGCAGCCGTCTATCGCTCTGTGTGCCTGAATCCAGGATTGGGATTACCTCGGGGTGCTAACGGAGAAGGTAGACTTACTCATGTGCTCTACAAAGATCTAACATACTGTCAGGCGGTCCGGAAAACTTTGTATCAAAGCGACATACCTCAGTCAGAGTCGGCAGATGTCCCTCATACATCGTCTGTCCATCCTTGCAGGCAGCGAGACATATCTAAAGGCACATTATATGAGCGAGATTAATTTGTGGAAATTCGGCTGGGACTAACTGCAAGCGACTTGGTCCCGTGGTCACGACGGGGGCACCACCCATCGCACCATTGGCGTCGAGGCATTCCAGGAATATGAAATGAGTCGCACGGAGTGACGTTTGGGTCTCCGTATACGCTGGTAATGGGCTCAACGACCACTGTTTATTTAAGGCTGGTTAGGAAAACGATCTAGAGGCTGACGAGATTTGACGGCGGACGCTCACACTTCCTAAAGGCCCGCCTTGCCTTACTGGTCCACGTCCAAAAGCGGTTACACCGATGGTGCTTGAGGTCTGAAAAGGTCGAGGTCGAGGTCACGGTGTTTAGAGACCCGAAGAGGCAGAGATGATTAAAACACCCACCAAGCAAAGTTGCCGAATGGCAGCAATCCAACACCGCCTAGACAGAAAGGAATGAGGTCGCAGGGGTAAGCATCAATTGTTGTTTGCTTACCAGGAAGATTGCGCCCAAAGGTAAAGGCCGGATAAGATACCTGTTGAGCTCCTGTATATAAATTCCATTAGAATGGAGGGGTAAACAAACGCTTGAGGTGAACCCACATCGTCAAGAATGATGGACTCGAGGCCGTCGTCGATGTCTTCAAGCGATGGTCCTTTAACCGCGTCCACTGGCACGATGTCTGGTATATGGATTTTTGAGAAGATGCTGTCAGATATCATAACGATTGTGACGTACACTCATCGTGCTCATCCTCCTCTTTCCCGATACCCTCAAAGGTTTTGTCGCTCCATCTCTTCATCAAGTCCTCGCTGATGATTTGCTTCTTCTGTCCTGAGTGCCCTGCATCTATACACGACGTGAGTAAGCCTGGGTGTCTGTGCGATGCACACAGTTCTCAAGGTACTCACAAAGGAAGAAGTAGTCCTTGACATCACTCTTCACAAATTCTTCGAGCTCCCTCATCTACGGAATCCGTAAGCGTTATGGGTCGGTAAATTGAGGAGGTCTCACAATGTTGGCTCTGGTGGGCCTCAAGTGCTCTGGAGTCCCACGGGCATCGGTGAGGACGACGATCTCATGTTCCTCATACCCCTTCTCTAGTCTATCTATCAGCAACAGAACGACGCTTTAACACGCCAAATACGCACCGAGCAAGAGCGCTTTCGCCATTTCCCCATCGCTATGCGGCTTATTGAGTTTCAAACGATCTTGAAGCTGCGTATCCCGGTAGGTGATGCAGATGAGCAGCGCTCTCCTTTTCGTGACAGGCTTGACAAAGTTGAGCTAGTGAACGGAGATCCGCTCGTCAGACACGGGATCGAGGAGAGACTGGGCGGCATACCGCAAGGCTGACGGGAAACACAGGCCACTCATTGGGATACTTGCTGTTCTTGAGAGTACCAGCTTGGATCCCGTGAAGAAACGCCAACGATTCGTGATGTCTAGTGGGGGTTCTGCGCATGTTCTATGGTTCGGATTGGGTGTGTGCCCGTGCACTGAGGCAGCTGGGGGTTGTACTAGGGGGCGCATTCCTTATATATGTGACGAGGCAGTGAAAAGCGGCCAGTTCGGAATGGGAAATGAGAAGTAACAAGCTGTTAAGGTACACCGTGCCGACGACAAGACGACGCTATCGCTGCCCAATTTGGCCACCATCATGCATCAAGTCGCATGCTTAAAACCGGCAAAAACCGCCAAGAGGTCCGTGCAGCACCCATCCCCGAGTAACACTCCTTTTCCCTCCCAAAAAGGCACGAGGCAGACGTAAAGGTCGACAGGGCATCCCAAATGGATCGATTCGGTGTGACATTGAATGACAATGACGACACAGGAGCCCAAGCCCGAACGATGCATCTATTTTCGTTACGAGCAAGCACCATGCGCATTGAAATGTGGCGACGTGAAGTGTGGACCTGTGTGGGCTCGGGAACACGGAAAAGGTATCTCTCTTGTACGCGCACAGCTATCTCGGAATAGCTCAGGGAACACGCCCCTACCCCCACCATTTCACACTTTACCACTCTAAAAGCCAAATGAGTCTATTAGGAAGCTGTGAAACAGCGGCATAAAAAAAACGCAGAAGCTCACGACAAATGCCTGGTCTGTTCTTTCACCGACTGTGAGGAGGGCAGAATCGTACGACTCCAAACGTACTTGTTCCGCCGCTACCAAAACATGGACTGTGAGAAAAATCAGTGAGACTGAGAGATAGCTTCGAACGTAGAAGTAAGCACCGGAGACCGAGATTGAACCGAATACAACTCAGAGCATGCGATCCGAGGGGGGTCGAGAGACACACATTTGTGTTTCCGATAGCAACGAGGGGGGCAGGATATGCATGTGGGACTGGGGGATAATTACAGTAAGATCCAATCGATTTTCCTGTACCTTCATTGTTGCTTTGAGCCGGGCTTGAAGAGACAGAGTGGAAGTGTAGTAGGATGACGACATATCGGGGCCAAATACAGTTGCGTCGCAAGTGCACAACGGAATGCTCCTTCACCAGGGCTGTGAACGCCTAGCTAACAACACTATGTCGCAAGATTTCAACGTGCCTCCATTTTGATGGTTCGCGATGAAAAATTTCGTTGCTGGAGGTGGCGACGACGCTGTAATAGCTGTTAGTTATGGCAGAATATCGGGGTGAACCCGACCACGACCTGGCGGGTTCTCCACATCGATCTGAATCGGTCTGTCATCTGTCTGTCAGCTCGATTCAATCTATCTTTGGATTTCACGCACCCATCGCTCCGCGAACGCCGCCTCGAAATGGCGATGGTACACAACCGAGGACCGTTCCTTCATCATTATCGACCATCGTCGATAGTGTTAGGTCGTGCATCTGAAAGCGATAGATTACGATCAAGAGGAGGCTCCATTTCCACATACCCGAGATCCCCAGGAAGATAAAAGCGTCGTAATAGGTTCCAAGGTGCATAGGGCTGCACCGTCGGTGTCCCACACACCATGTTTGGGATAAAGCCCAGACAGAAAAAAACAGAGAAATTGATGGAGTATGCGCACTGCGCAGATTAAGTCGGAACGGATCTCGGAAATGATTGTCTGCATGTTTCAGAGGCAGCATAGAACGTTCGAATGTTTCGTGATACCAACGCCACGATAAATTTAGGCAGTCATGGCGATGGTATGTCCGGCGTCGCCGCACCTCATTCCAAGCTACAGGAATTGAAGCCGCAGCCCTGCTTACAATAAGCCAGAACAAATCCCAACTTGGATGGCAGGTCTTGGGCCGCACTAACATGAGGCTCGGTACCTTGGAGCTGACAGTCGTGTCAGTTATCTAGAACCCAACAGCAGTTTAAAGTAACATTACCTTTAAATACCAAGTTTCCAAATCAGCCAGATGCAAGTCCATCCGTAAGCTGAGACCACAGCCTGAATCTGACGTCGTGTCATTTGACAAGACCTCGACGCGACGGCGTGTTGGGACTTCATCTGCACTCCATCTGCACTCCAAAGACATCATAGTTGAGAACAAAAAGACAAAAGGATTCGCCAGTGCAGTTCGAGCAAGGTCCTGCAGGCGTCGTGGAGTGGCCGAAAACGTGGTTGACTGAAGCGCAGTCCTGCGTAGTCGTAGCACGAACGCAGGGTCTAATGAACCAGCCGAGCACGGCAGGCCACGCTCGGCCAAACACGCCATCAGCTTCCATCCCAAGTAAGACCAAATCCAAATCGATCGCACCAAGGCCCAGGCCGTCCAGAGTCAAATCGGATTCGAGTCAAGCAAGCGAACACCGGGTTCTATAAAAAATCATAGTATTCGTCAGGTATAGGGGTATGTACCATGCACATACATACAGTAATACAAGAGTACGCACGAGCGCAAGTCGTACAACAAGTACAAGAAACGATTCCACATTCGAGAGCAAGGGGCGAGGCACAGACATAGAGAATAATATGGCTACAGTGGGGTAATGGTCGAGACAGATACAGGGGGAATAACGATAATCAACAAGAAAGTAGAACGAGAAAAGAAGGTTGTGATTTTTTTGAATGAATAGTTTGAATGATGTCAAGAGCGTGGGCGATGAGAGGGAGGTATGGAGTGGATGAATGAATGAAGGGCGGCGCAGCCAAAAAGCGAACCATGAATGAACAAGATCCCATGCAAATGAAAACACAACTAGTCAAAAAGGTCATAATCTATGTGAACATAACAAGGGGGAAATGAATTGAGATGAGATGAGAGCGTGGATGGAGAGCGAGAAAAAGACTATGGCTACAGTAGGGGTCGTACTTGATAGAGAATATATAATCTTGAATGAAAGAACGAAACAACATGATGATGTGGAACAAGACCCAAGAAAGAAAGAAAGACAGACGTTATGGATCATAAATTGGTGTGTAGAATGTGGATCGGTCGATGAAAGCGATGGCGAAGCAAGTCGGATGACAGCGAGGTCGGTTTTGACGACCGATAAAGGCGATAGCAAGAGCGATGGAGGGCGATAGCGATGGAGATACAGCGACGACGTCGACGAATGGTCTAGCATTCAACGTACTGCGCACCGCCCATGCCCATGTCCAACGGGCCATACTCATACTGCCCAGCACCATACTGCCCAGCATTCGCATTCGCACCCGCAAACATATCCATCCCCATATACCCCGCATGCTGGTTCTGGTCCGTCATGTACATCTGGTCAAAGTTCTGCCCATTCGCACCAGACGACACAGCACCACCATCGACGCCGACATCATTAGGTACGACCTGCAGCCCCAGTCCCTGTTGCTGCTGCTGGGAGTTGCCAGAGTTGTTGGACCAGAATGAGTCGGCGGGAGAGACCATGTCGTGCGGGCTCATCATCTCGTTGTGGCTGATCGGGATGTGCGAGGGTGGGATACCGGTCGTATCGAGCGGGCCGAGATGGTTGAGGTTGTTGGGCTGCAGACCATGGAGCAGCTCCGTGACGTTGAACGCGCCACTCGGAGTCGACTGTGTCGTGCCCGGGTTGGTCCTCGAGGTCGGAGCATTATGATCTTCCGGTGCAGGTGTACCTTGAGAACCACCATTGCTGTGGCTGAAAAAGCTGGGGTCGAAGAGACTGAGATCCGCTTCAGGAAGCGGCGAGGTGTCCCGCTGCAGGACGATGTCGCCAGAAGCTTCATCGCCACCGGCAAAGTACCCAAAGCCATAGTTGTTGTTGAACTGGCCGTTCCAAGCTCGCTGGATGCCACCAAAGGCTGGGCCAGCGCTCGAGCTTCTTCGATGTCCGAGGAGCATGCGCTGATGCTGTTTGGAAATGGAAGCAGCGGAGTTGATGTTGATGTTGGAATCGTCGATGCTAAGGTGACCGTCACTGTTGAGTGATGAGTTGGCGAGACCGGTAATCCCTGACGAACTAGGAGGTGGCAGGAAGGGGACGCTGGGGATAGCCATGCCCTGATCAGAATGGTCGTCCATGGAGATGCCCTCGGAGTAGGGCGGGGGCGCAGGCCAGAAATCCATGCTCTGGCCGAAGTTAGCCTGGAAGTTGTTGAAATCGAAGCCGCCGTTGGTGTAAACTCCGGGAAGAGGAACCGACGAGGACCGGCGCAGGTGGAGATAACTTGTTTCCCCAGAGTTGAGGAAGCCAGCGTTGCTGGATCCGCCAAGGACGGAGTTTGCGGGGTATGTGGGCTGAGGAGCGCTCATGATTCCATTGCCAAATGCGACCTGTCGCGGGGGCATGGTGAGCTGGTGGGGGATGCCATGATGAGCATGAGCCTTGGCTTTGGCATGCTGCTTGCGAAGCTCGTCGCGCTGGCGCACGGCCCTGGCGAGATCTTCACCCTTCATTCCCTCCAACAGCAGCTGCGTGACCTCCTCGCACCGCATTTCCTCCTCTTGCGTAACCTCGTGCTTCTTCTTCTCATCCCCCGCATTGAGGGAAACGTCGTTCGAGTTGTCTGCTTTCTTCTTGTTCTTGTTGTGCACGGGTCTAAAGCGATAGTTTGGGTACTGGATTTTGTGTGCAGCTTTCTCGTGCTTTGCCCTCTGCTCCCAGACTTTCTTCTCCTCCAGCGGTAGATTACGCCAGCAGTTCCCTAAGCATACCAATCAATATGTCAGTTCCACATGTCACGCTAGAACAAATAGGACAGCAAAAAGGGTCAAATGACCTGTTATTCCCACTCCGGCACCACGGCTCAGAGATGGGCTGGCTCCAGGCTGTCGACCACGCCCCACATGGAAGAGAAACTCACCGATTATCTTGCTCAAGCTGCCATGATTGGTCTCGATAGAGCCAGGGACATGCTTTTGGCGGACAAAATCCGCCCTGAAGAGCATGAAGGCATTGGGGGGCCTAGGGATATAGCCCTGGCTGCGGCGCTTGCCCGGAGGACACCGCTTGCGAGCGGGGGGAGGCGCCGGGACCTCGGAGGGCGGGAAGAGCTTGGGCAGGGAGTTGGGCGACTGAGGCTCCGGAGTCGAGGGCGAGGAGGAATCCGATTCGACAAAGGTCACCGGCGTGACATTCGGGGCGAAGCTGATGGGCCGCTGCGGGATGGTGGGCAGCGGCGGCGGGGACGGCGAGCGGCGGTAATGTTGCTGGATGCCGACGCCGTAGATCCCTGCTTTGGCAGGGGTGAAGAGGGAGAGATGGGATGAGCGCCGGCGGCTCCGGGGGAAAGGCATGAGGGCTGGGCCGCTGCGAAGTGCGGGCATGACTAGAGAGGACGATTAGAAGATAAAGTAAGTTGAACTGTCTATGGACGTGACTCGGTCGTGGAGAGGGAGAGATCAGGGAACATGCTGTATACCTCGCATACCTTTATATCACCCTTTCATCATGTCCATCTCGTCACTGCAGTTCGGACCCCGATCGATTGCTCTTAATCGGGTAATTGGGGTCCTTGTTCCATTTTCGGCAGAAACCTTATTTCGTCCTCCACGCCTTGCTGTCGACTCGTTTGCTGTGTATCTTCGTCTCCTCCCTTTGTTAGCCACTCCTCGACGTACCTAGCCTGAAAACCCCTTCACAAACCACCCAAGGCTGGGTTTCCTCTAATATCACACAACTGACTTCGATGCCATCTAATCATTCGGAGCTATTGGGTGCCTTCTCACCAAATCCGAGTTAATTCTCTCGCTTCCTCTTTCGTCAATGTGTTTATGCTCGAATCCGGTGTCCCCTTTATTCGACATGGTAATCTCGCGTGCGCGCAATCAACAGGGGCCCCAATCTTCTCTCGAGCCGCTGTCCGTCAACTCCGTAGTGACAGAACCAGCCTGTCATCCCGAGGCGATTGCCCAAACCGCTCGTTCTTGGACCAACCGGTGGTTCTCAGATTCGCCTGCATCATCTCGTTTACGCCAGCGATCGGAACCACTGGCTTCGAATTCTCTCATCACTGGCTGACCTCGACCCTCGATGAGGGACACAACAACGCTGGGCATATCATATCATTATCAGATATCCTATTTCCGATCCTCTCTGGTTCTTGAATCTCTAATAACATAACGCCGTTATGTCTCCAGGGCTCAGCCACTTCCGGGTCATCCCACCAGGATAGAACACCCACCTTCCCGAACCCCAAGCCTATATTAGCTGCCCTTGTTCTATTTCCCTCCGAAGTGCATACGACCCCGACCGACCACTCGCCTATGTGATCTACCATTCAACTACTCCCATCATACAGTCCGACATAGCCTCAAAGTGGGAATCCGCTACATGCTGCTACCAACCTAGTTACTCTGTGGGCGTCGCTCGAGGTCTGTTCGTTCTCTATATGTCCAGCACAGGGCGTAAAGGGGATGGCCCTTGTAATCACAATCACAGGCGCATAGTGACGCACACCACTGTCGATCCGCGAAATACTTGGCCAGGCGGTTCCCTCCGTGCCAAATCTGTTGACGATGACGACGATCTTCAGCCGCGGGTGGCTACGGCCACGGCAAAGGCTATAACCATTCTCCATACGTCGGTTCCCTTTAACCCTCTCAATTCCACAACTTCATCACATCTGTGTGCACGCCAGTGGCTACGCACTGGGCCCTCCTCGACTACAAGGACGGCCAGCTATGGATTCAGCTCCGTGGGACGGTGCGACCCAACCTCACTCTCTCGTTCTCCGAGTCCCGCAGAACTCACGACACTCGAACATGGCTGGCATGTGCTGCACTCGGCGTACATAAGCGATACTTGGCTTCATTGAACTCGAGTCTCCCGCCATCAGAATTCGCAAAGAGCGGCTGACGGCACAAGGGGTCTGTAGTGCATGGGACCTATCCTGCCCTTGTTTTCGGAAGAACTTTACTCGTTGCTTCCCAAGTCTGTCCCGTTGGCCGTTGGCCCACTGATCCATTGACGGATGATCCCCGCTCTCTCAGGCTCTCTGCTCTCTGCTATCGCCCCCTCTCTCCCTCTCTGCCGACTATTGCTTCCAAGTCGAATCCTGCTTCTTCTATGTCATTGGAAGTCCCTTCTCTGATGATGATGATATATACATGCCCCGGTAGACTTTGGTATGGGTACCACAGCTATACAAATGGTAACACTGGTGCGATGCTCACGCACTCCTGCTGCATTTCGGGATATACTCGATAAAAAGGCCTGGGCGTGTCCGTTCGTCTCCTTCATTTGTATATGGAGCTCATCCCGAGTGTATGGTATAGATATCTCGTTTCTCCAGGGTATATCCAACCTCTTGCTATTGAAATTCTTCTACTTCAATCAATCATTGCCGCAGATTGTCTGTCCGATGCCAGGTCAGGCTTATGCATAGACCAGTCACATCAACTCGAACGGAAGTTCCTCAGGAAATCCGAAACCAGCTGCACATGGCCCCATTGTTGATTCCTCACACGTCTGCCACCTCTCCTCCTCTCGCCGAACTATAGTCGTCCCTGTTTTAATTCAACACGTCACTTGTCAGCAGTCAAAAATATAAACTTCACCTTGGCTCACTGTCCGTGCCGGTTTACGGAACTCTCCCTTGTGGGCCTGGTGAGGAGTGAGTGCCTGGGCCGGCCACGCTCACCGGGTTTCAAGTTGGTGAGCCTGGGCCGGCCTGGTACCCTCTCGAGAGTTCATTCATAAATGTGTCAATCGTGAGTCTCTTTCTCTCTCTCTCTCTCTCTCTCTCTCTCTCTCTCCGAGTCAAAGTAGATCTCGGAAATGCCATAGCTATGTCATTCCCATATCTTAACCACATGTCAAGAAGACCGGTTTAACACACTGCCAGCCTTCGCGCTTCCACGAGTAATACATACTACTTGTGCATGTACGATAATGCTGTAGCTTCTGCTCGGCTCGCTCCCCACCCCGCCACCGCCCGAGTCATCCAACGCAGGCTTCTGATCTGGATTCCAATTCCCAATCTATCTACATATCTATGCATCTAGAAACCTCTGATGATATGTTTCTAGATAACCATGATCGATGGGTGAATGTTCTTCTCGCTGCGGGCGTGATGGGATGGGTTGTTTGGCTGGCTGTGCGATAATAGTTTTTGATGATGGCGGTGCAGGTAGAGACGCTGAGGATTTTAGCTGGTGCTATGTGGTGGGTTTTATTTACTGTAGTGGAAGTGTGGAGATAGATGTGTATGAGTGAACGGGGTACGTGGGAGTGGGAGTTGGGATGCGGTCCACGGCGTTGTCTTAGTACAGAGGGTTTGGCGTGGGGACCGGGAATCCTCTGCATGTTTCGGTGAGATGGGCTCTGGCGTTGCCTTGCGTTGTTGATATCAGAGCTTGGAACCGAACGTCCGAATGATTCATGTGTTTATGGTGCGTTTTCCGATGAGCTGGGAATCTTAAGAAGTATGTACTACATACTAGCTGCCTTGCATCCACGCATATATATATTAAGAATAATGCAGCTGGCACACAGGCTGGTAGTATGCTAGCTCTGCCGATCAGCAACAAACACCCACTCTGATGGATGAACAAACCTCAAGACTCGGACAATTCGCAACAGGTAGTCGGGTGCTCCGGAGCTGTTGAGAGTCAGTCATTCAGGGTTAGGCAATTTCGACCTGGTCCTCGATCGCGAAGCCCTCTGCACTATGTATCACTTTATTGCTATTGTTAGTGAAAATGAAGATGAAGATGAAGTCAGAAGGTTGGTGATCTTGTTGCTCATTTGGCCATGTGCCCTCGATCATGATCAGCTCAACATCCAGAGAGTTACTACGTAGTAGTGCTTCGAGATCAACTTTGATTCAACAAAGGTGGTCGCCATACAACGCATCCACCGAGCCCGGAGGGAGGGCCCGGTGTACATGCACAGTGCCAGCATCACTCGATGGATGACTACTTGAACGGTCTCGGATAATATCCGGTCATTCAAGACAGTGTGTACCAACTTCGGAATAGCTACATAGATCAATTTGTGTATGGTCGCTCTTCTGCATACGTTGCATGGCATCAGAAATCCTAAAAGCTAACAGATAGGACTCAGACCCCGAAGCCAGTGTACATCCCAACACACATCACCGACCGCCCTAGATACACAAAGACGCGCCTTCTAGTAGTATCATAATGGAAAGTAAAGTACATAGTACGTATTCCAAATTTAAGAATACTTTGACTGTCGCTATGTCATCCGTGCTGAGTACATAGGCCTCTTGAGTATTGAAACTCGATGTAAGTTGGTCTTCGAATTAAATATGGCGTTGGAATCACCAGCTGGGCAAAGAAAGAATCGACCATACGCAGATCGACGTGGAGTCACGTATGAAATGCGTGGATAGCTCAACAGTGTCATTGTCATCTTGGCTTCCATATGTTCAATATCGTCGCTCAGTCTTTAGATAGCTTCAGGAGCTGAAATGTATAAATGGAAGCAAGAGATTCAGACCTTTTTCTTTTTGATTTGGGACTACGAATGTGGTTGGCTGCGGTTGCTGGGGCTTACCGGACCGTGAACCTTGATCTCGATTCTCAAGTTTAAACACACTCCAACGAAGAAGAGGAACAACATTGTCCTTGTGCGTCCGATAACGCTTAGCGCTGAGGGAGATGAGGATGCTCGAAAAATGTGACGAGTGCTGCAAGGTACGAGTGTTCCGTCGCAGCTCGTGACGACGAACAAAATGGGCAGCGCCTCGGTCGCTTCGGCAGTAGATCCAAAGGTATCTGCAGCACCAAACTCTCGACATTATCGACAACGCGGATACCAGCAGATTTCTCAGTTGAGCAATGCGAGCGAGTGTAGGAAACGTATAATTGTGGGTGCTGCAGAAGCTTGCCCGAATATTGGCCAATGTCGGTAGTGAGCACTGAGGTCGGAGACCAGCATGGATAAGCGTCCTCAAGTACCAACTCGGAGATGTGTATAGGACCGTGTGGACATATTGCAGCTCCATTGTGTTAACATAGACCTCTCGAGCTCGGATGAGTTAGAAAGACGTAAATTGCTCCCAATAGGGGTCGGCGTGTGCAATTGACGGTGATGTCACATCACAGAAAATATTAATGAGTCGGCTTGTTCACGCTTCTGAACCAACCACCACTATGAAATGAGTACAAGACGTGCTCCCGTTTTTGGCCTTAGAGGCGCCAAACGTTTTCAGGCTATACAAACTCTCGAGGCCTCGAGAGGCTCTCTCAAGAAGAAGAATCAGCGGAGGTGGAGCAGGGCGGGGAAACCTCTGACGGAACTGCAGTGGTCGACAAGATCAGAGACCTAATAAGCACACTGCAAGCGAAAGCAGAGGGACCCGTGGTGAGCACTTTATTATGGCTCTTTTGTAGCTGAATCACTTAATCTCCTCTGAAAGACCTTTTCGTTCTGCGACATGGACTTCGACGTTTTGGATGAGCAGTTAAAAATCACTCATGGTGACACTCTCGTCAGGCAAGGAAATCATGGAGAACGCGCACCAGAAAGTGCCGCTGACGGTGGAACAGCATACAGGACATCTTAAGACCTCTATCGGCATCTAGAAATGCTCGAAAACCTAGTTCCCAATTCTGTATGCCTCTTTTTCAGTTTCCCGCCTTTAACCTTGCTCAATCGGTTGCCACTACAGAACAAGCCAGGTGCTCGGCTCTGGATAGATGTCATCTTCTTCCGGGTGTCAGCCATGCTATCTTACAACCAAGACATGGACCTCAACGTCGAGCAACCTATCCCGTCCATTGGTGTCACCGTGCCTGGTCAAACACATCTCAAAATCGGTGGCACGATCGATTACGCTATAGTCGCAACGGAGTCTCGCAAATACGGTGCGTCCATCCTGTCTGTTCATTTAATTGTACTCAGCCCCCCGTAGAGTCGTTCATCCAAACCTCCCAATTTCAATACGTTAAACGACAGAATCCGAACCCGTTATTCATAACTAAGGCAAAACAGGAAGGAGTGACACTCCGCAACCATATTCCTCAGGCAGTCGCCCGGATGTTTGCCTCTGCCAAGTATCGAGTACGGTTCAAGTTCAAGTTCTGCCCCTTGTCTTTGCCCACCCATTGCTAACGCTTACACCCATTGGTTTAGCAAAGAAATTGCCCGCGGCACTGTCACCAATGGGCATGAATGGATTTTTATAATTCTCTACATCAATCAAGGTGGAATCGGAGGAACATACGCAACATCGCCCACTATCAAGATTCAAGTCAGCGAACGCTACCCTTTCCGTGTTATTTCTCCAGGACCGGACATCATTGCGGGTACCCTTTTCTTTGTGCCTTCCTGAACGGATGATTGTAACTTGTTAGATTGAACACAACTATGTCGATCTTGACGAGAATGACTGGCTCTCTATCCTTAAATAGGGAAGTTCACGTTGGAGCATCCAGCGCCGTTTTATGGGTGTTTTAGATGCTCGTTTTGAGAGCAATATTTTGGATGTTTTGCGAAACGAGCAAAACAACGTCGACAGGCGTTTTATCCTTTGTCTTGTTTTTCCCATCGTCAGATTTGGTTGTCCTCTCCTCGTGATTCTGATACTTCGTATCTCTGGCTTCGAAGCTCAAGCCAGACGAGCGGCTGGTTTAGGAACATGTATTCGGACTTGCATGACCGGGAGGGATCTCTACGCTTGTGATACAACCTTTGGACAACTGGCAAAGAATCCCTCGCATTGGGAGCAGACGTCTCAAGTATACAATGCGCAGGACCTCTCCGTTGCCATTCGTCAGCTTCGGGCTTAACACAAAACCGAAACTTCCAAGTATGTTGGCAACACCTTTCGATCGATCATAGCCTCGAGTTTCATGCAAAGCTGCACTCGCAGCTCTCAATAGGCTCCCCGCTCTTCCTTGTTGGTTGATGTTTAGTTCTACAATGCTTGCTAATTCATTGCTCTCTGTGTTCTGTGATGTCCACAGTCCAAGCCGAGTCGACTCCCTTGAAGTATGGCTCCCCTTTTAGTCCAAAGGTCTCCAGTTGACGCACTTACTTCGTGTTCATTTCATTTTGTTAGAGGACGGGAACGTGGACTCAAGATGTCTTCCATAAGGCTGCATTTTGAATGGCGTCAGTGCCTCCTCTGGGACATCGTCACCTTTGTGTGGCTGCCAGTTGCTTGCTGTTGCGGCTTATGTTGAGTGTACAGCTACGAATAACTGAAACATAAAGGTTGGCCAAAGAATCATGTTCATTCAAATCTGTCTCAAACAGGCCTGTCATTCAAAAATAAGTTGATAGTGGCAGGCAGTCTACCCACATAGGCGAAGGGATGTAGGGAGGCTGCAGTATTCAACCGTATCAAGTGCACCCTGCAGCTTTCGTAGTTCTTTGCCTGGCGCTCCCGTCCTACATCCTCAAACTAACCCTCCGCTCTAACCAAGCTATCCTTCATATCAAAATGCCCAGGACCAGACCGTCACATAGATACGGCGACATCCTGAAGGGCACACGCGATAGCACTACGGAAAAGCGCTGGGGCGCATAAAAAGCTTGGGGCTAAACGCAGGAAGCGGACCCCGGCGTCCGGACGCAGCAGGTCTCTCCTTAGATCACAGCATAAAATTCCTTCACCAAAAAGCCAGATGTTTGAAGGCGGTAGATCCTTCTCCACTCATGGCATCAATTACTCGCAAGTTCAGGGAAATGCCACGATTGTCGAACATCTGGTCACTGTAGAGCACGCGTCTCGTCTAGATGAGGACTTCGACGTGTACTCTCACATTATCTCGATCTGTTTACACCTCTTGGGATTCCCCACAGCCTTACACTTATTCGATATTTTGCACTTATCCGAATTTGACATTTGCAGGATCTTCGTTTTGCCTGTATCAACCTCGTAACGAAGCGAAACGCGCTCATCAGGCGCGCATCAACATCTTCGACTCTCGAGCGCTTACGGCCCAACACCTTCCAGCAACACGAGGCTACGGTTTCAGTCCGAGTTTCCTTTTTTTATTTACCTCGGACTTTGTTTCTGAGTTCTTTCTTGACCTGTACCTATCACCATGGACTCTATAGTTTATGTTTGTAGGTACTTATTTGTTAGAGAATGATTTATAGAGTACTCGAGCACTAGAGCTCGGTACGTACGCCCCCCTTACTTCGCATCGACTCTAGTTCGAGGACACCAGCGTCGTAGTGCCCTGCTAGACTCGTTCACGTAGTATCTTCATATTTTGCACCACCAATAACACTTGTTTCTCTCTCTCTCTTTTGCCCTATTCGTGTTTGCTCTCTCTCTCTCGTCTCTCCTCACCTTACCCCTATCGACGATTTAGGTATCACATTTGTCCTCTCTGTTGACTAACCTCGAGTCAGGTTCCCCCTACATTGACCTTGCTTTGACGCAGCACTCGCGTCGCCTTTACATCACCCATGTTCATTTGACCGTCTATCAGCTCGAAGGTCATCATGCAATGGTACAGTCATCCTCCGCCGCTTCTCTGTTATTAGCCTGATTGTTGACAAGCTTCACGCACCAGGGAGGGCATAATCAAGCTACCAGTCCTTGACTCTTTCAGAACCATAATCGGTATCATCTTGAGCTCAACCCGTTTATCTATCCCTGGAACACGGGTTCATACATTGTTTGACGGCACACCATCGTCTGTCGGAGTAAGCAATTATTCTGGACAATTGAGTGGTAACACCGCGCTTTCACTTTTATTCTTCTGTAGAGACGGTGTCTGAAGTGGGTTGTGTGGATATTCGAGCGGATGAGGCGAGTACGCTTGGACAACGGTTGATCTGTCTGCTGCCAAGTGACTCGCACTTACCTCGAATACTTCCACAAAGCTGCCAGGGGCGCTTCCACATTGAATATTTACCCTCCGTGTCTGGAACGCGACCACGACAAATGGTATCCTACGTGACCAGTTCACGTCGCTGGCGCCATTTAATTACTGATGATCTATCATTATCACTATTTTTATCGTCTATCTTTGAAGTTGATTGTATGAGGAGTTGGCAGATAAAATCATCCTGCCAATGACATGGATTTCTGCGTACAGTGAACCAATGAGTGCCTCAAGGTTCCCATCGCTTGAGCTCGTTATTAAACCTTCATTAAGGTCTAACCCCGGACTGTCCGAGTCACCCGGCCGTCTCGGGAGTCCCCAATTAACTTGGTCGTGCTTGGATCTGAAGTCATTGACTAATAATCCATCACTTTGCGCATGCTGGCGCAGCACCACCGACTCGTTCTCGACGATTATCGGTAACGAATCAGCAACGCGCGACTTCTATCACTGTCAACTGTCAGACGTAACTGCATTGCTGGGACTTTAATCGCTCTCCCAACGCTCTCTATGTGTGCGTTATCGATATTGGGTCACCGGACAGCCAACGTCGACACAGCCGACACAGGATTAGCATCATACTTCCTCTCAAATTCCTAGAATTGGAAGGTTCGCAGGACAGGGCCAGTTAGGGCTGTCCATTTCCTCAAGCTTTACTACCTCAACTTGGGCTTTGGTCTCATACTCTCGCTATCTCCGACAGCTTACAACGATCTTCCATTGTCTGGCGGATGCCTCGTTGTGCGTTGAACTGGGACTTAAAACGAGACAATAGCTGTTAAGAATCTCGCCACTGCCTCAGGGGGAATCTGGGGCTGTCTATTATCCGTTCTATTACCATCCGGCAGTCGCAGCCATTTTGGGCTCTGACGCCGTTCTCTACTGCCTTAACTCTAATATGGATAGATGGCCCAGGGCACAGAACACTTCGGATTTCCACGAACGGGGAAACTGACTCCTATTAGAATATCTCGACAGCATCGCACCCCTGTGATTTCCGAATCCGCTTGACATTTGGCTGCCTGGCCTCTACCGCGTTTTTTCAACGCAACAAAACGTGTACCTTGCGAGACTTGCTTTCCACATTTCTCATCTTGGCAGCGCCTTGGGTGCTGTAAATGGATGGCAGGGCACTGCTGTGACACGGGATCCCGAGACTTCCTCCCGTCCGACCATGAGTGAGCCTGTGCACTGGAGCCATATATATTGGGTGATGACCCTTGTCAAGTCACCAACAAAACTTCTCATTCTTCCCTTCCCTTCAACTGACAACAGCCGCTTGCGGTTCCTGCTCTCTTTCCGGGGCGGTCTTCGCCACATCATCTCTCCTCCTTTCCACCAATCGCTGGCCGATCGGACTCCCGCCAGAACCCAACTGCAAGTTAGGAGTTGAACGTTGAACCCCTATTTCAGTCCGACAGTCCGACTGTATCCTACGTCAAAATAGCGGCTTTTGGTAACGCTCTTCTAAATGAAGCCGTTATGACAAAACGCCGCAAACCGCAGAAACGCTCGTCGGCTCCCAGGCCCAATTCAGCCCCTTCTAAAACATCGTCACATATGTTCAAAAGTGCCAGAAACTTCTCCGTCCAGGGTTCCCATTTCGTTGAAACTCGCGGTAACACCATCTTTGTTGAGAAACAAAGTGTGTACCACATTACTTTGGTAAATATTAACAAACGATCTCTGGTATGTGCCATGTGTCCACGCTGTATTTCTCCACCCATCATCGCCTAACTTACTATGGCAGGGAGCGTTTTATTTAACAACCACCACTCTGCTTCAACTCGCCTTTTTTTGATGCCCTGGGTCACATTCGCAATAATCCATCCTGACAATGTCTTGTTCATCACCTAGCGCCTTCAAGGTCGCTCGCTGCGCTTGAGGCAGCGGCTTGACGTGCCTCGCGTTTCGGGGTCCTTCTGGCTGGTTCACCCATTTCTTCCCATCCAGGCGACGTGTGGAAGGCTGGTACAGGGAGCCAATGATGCAGCTGAGCCGGATGTCCTGCGAGATAGGTTAATCCCACTCGTACCTTCATTCGTTGATCGCTTTCATTGTTCCCTCGAGCTATTGCTCCCGCCTTTAACCCGCCTTCCATTTCCATACTTAATCTTTATTTTCATCTTAGGCTTCGACGTGCGGTGGATTTGGAAGGGTTTACGTCGCTCCAGAACGCCGACTGGCTCGCGCTATGTTTGAGCTCGAGTACGCTGGATGCACTCATCGCGCTCTCCATCGTTTCTGAGTGGCAAATGCCCGTCCATGTGACTGTGAATGTGTTGCCCTGTTGGGCCTTCAAAAAAAGGCTATCTCTCCTCCTTCCATCGATCGACTTCACCGTTACTCTTGGTTTCGTCGTTTATTCTTAGTTATGTAGTGCATCTTTATCCTTTGTATATCGTAACAATGTAGAAACAGGGTTTTTGATATGTTCAATTGTTCGAACATTCGCTCAAAATCTCGGATATCCCAGGGTTTGAAGATCTGAATGTCCGAACATTAATTGTCGGAGCCACAGCGCCCATCGCCCTTGGACACTTTCATCAGACTGTTGTGGGTCAGTCTAGCTTTTAACATCACCTTGTTTCCTTTTTGAAGCGATAACAGAGGCAGAAACCCTGGATGTTTGAACATCCGGTATCTTCGGTGAATGTCTGAATAACATGAACAATCCAGGCCTGAGGGGTCGCATCTTCCCTGATAGAACGTGTTGCAGATAGGGCAGAAACGAGGATAACTCCCTTGCCGACCGTCCAGCCCTGCGTGCCGAGCGGTGTATCCGCAGCGACTCTGAGGAGCGGGTCACCCGGGGTGTGTCATCGGGGTTCTTGCTTTCTCATCTGACACCTTTTTGACCAAGTATTGTTAGTTCGGCTTATGCCAACACTCAACACATCACAGATAACATGAGAACTACCACTACGTCGGGCTACGCCGTGGTGCGCGACACTGTGTTGGACAACAGTATTCAGTAGTATAAAGTATCTCAATGTCAAGTTATGCAACCCAATAAGTTCCTAGTTTTCCATCTCCTTTCCCTCTCCTCACTTCTCTATACTCGTGCCAAGATGCCCTCTCAGGCCGTTGCCAAAGCCGCAAATGCAGAGTATAACCCCAAATACGTGCCAACCGTTGTCGTGTTTGGCGGGACATCGGGAATTGGCGAAGCCATCGCTCGCACATTTGCAACCCACACGAAGGGACGCGCACATATCATCATCGTAGGCCGAAACAAGGTTGCCGCAGACAAAATTATGGCGACGTTTCCCAAGCCAGACCAAAGTATTGTCGCGAATTCAACATACGAGTTCGTCTCCTGTGATGTGGTGTCCATGAAGGATATCCACGTGTTCAACGAGGACATGAAAAAGAAACTGTCGAAGATCAACTACCTCATCCTATCGGCTGGAACGGCTGGGTTAGGTGGCCGCAAAGACACGGAGGAGGGGTTGGATTACAAGATGGCCGTGCGCTTTTATTCGCGTTTTGCGATTCTCCATGGCCTGTTACCGCTTTTGAAGAACGCTCAGGATGCGGGAGAGGATGCGGGGGTGCTGTCTGTGCTGTCGACTGGACATGGCAAGTGGGTGGACTTCAACGACCTTGGGCTGAAGAAGCGGTATAGCGGCTTCAGAGCCATGTTCGCCACTGCTGGTTACAGCGACTTCATGCTCCAGGTACGATATTTGTTTGCCATACTACCAGATAGTGGCTTAATATGACCTCTCGTAGGGCTTCTCAAAACGGGCACCTGGGGTCGCATTTGTCCATAGCTATCCTGGACTCGTCGACACTGGATTATTTCGTTCCAACAACTGGCTCCTAAATGCCCTCCTTCGACCTGCTGCGTGGTTATTCACTGTGTCGCCACAGCAGTGCGGAGAATGGATGGTATACGGCCTTCTACGCAGCAACGGTAAATTTGCTCGCATCGATGACCATGGTGAAGATGTGGGGTTTGCGGACCTGGAATTTGCAACTGACGAGCAGAAAAAAACTTTCTGGAAACATTGCCTTTCGGCTGTAGGACTCCCTGAAGAATGGTAAGCACCTTCAATCGTTCGGACTGCAAGCGAATTGACTTCTCTACTTTTAGATTTAGAACTCACTTGATCGCAATATTAGATACCCTTCGCCAAGTTCCAACTTTTCAACTCTCTATTATTACGCATATATAATGACCTTGACATTTTCAAACCCTTTACCCCCATCTGTGTGCCGCGGTACATGACTCTACAATGTAGGACACGTACGAATTTGTCACGTTAGATTTCAATCAATCTGAACAGAATACACGTACTGTTGACAATATAGTCCTTCGTGTTCGTCTTGTGCTTACCCGGACTGTATCGAGCGCAAGGACAGCCGACAGAACAATTTTGGTTGGCCTGATTACTCGGGCACAACATACAGCACATGCGGCAACTTGTTTGTACCCTGGAGTCCTCTTTCGACTGGACTAATGATGACCCGAAGGCTAACAACTTACTACGACTCACTCAAAAGGCCAGGGCTAATAGAAATGATACCTAGCATGGCCTAAGTTATTATTCCTACCCACATCGCGACACAAACCAAACAATCTGACCGTCTATGTTGTTTCTGTACTCTTTTTAATGACCCAACGCGCATATATCATATCAAAGTCTCGTAGGACGTAAATATATACCCCGTATGCATCATTCCCTCAGCGTTATTCCATTCTTGCGGTGAATGGGGATCTCGACGGTTACCGGTTACTGCGCCTGCGGACATCTTGAGGAGCGCAATTAGGCTCACAGCGGCCATCCTAAGTGACGTCGACGCTTTCAGTGAATGTGGGCTCATACTTGCGCACGGGTATCGTACGTGTCATTGTTGTTATGGCTGCGCGGGCTGCGGTTGCCGCTACTGCTGCGGCAATTTAGCTTTAGCTTGGGGTAGATTCAGAGCGTATTGCGTGACTGGTCATGGAATGGTGACGTCTAAGAAGGGTGAGTGGTACTTGCTCATTGTTACTCACAGAACTGGCTGATCAAAATACAAGTATCGCTGGCTTGGTTTGATGCGTTGGGGTTCTTGCCGACTCATGCACGAAAGGCTTGCCTCTGTGACTCTTTCGAGCCAAACCAAACGTGATTGCTCAAGCAATTGCGTGTGCACGTTATAGGAGGCGCAAAATGCTAATGGATTGAGGGTATCCTTGGAAAGTTTAGGTAGATGTACGCCACCGCACTCGACGCTTATCAGACATACTTTGGGCATGCCATCGTTGCACAATGGTAGTGCGTTGCTTTCCTACAACATCTGTGAGATGGTGTGAGGCAGAGGTTGCGGGTTCGAGTCCCGTCGATGGTTTTTGCGAGATGTAACAATCACTGCACGACGGAATCAAAAATGTTGCTTACAATCCAGTCCAACATTCCATACCTGCTTCAAGACATGGAAACCCTTGGAAAATTGTATCACGGTTGAATAGCACTGCTTTTCCCCAAGCTTTATGGGTGTGTTGTCAGAAGTATCCAGAGCGGCGGTCCATTTTTGCTTTAACCTTTTTTGACTTTCACAAGCATCACGCACAGTGCTCGGGGATGTGTAATTGTGATGACAGAAGTTTGTGGGATTCTGTGACTAAAGTGTATGAGAGAGAGAGAGAGAGAAAATCTTCAAACAGCCTCGAGGCTAAAGGTTGATAAATCGAGATCTTGACCGCCATTTAAACATGGTTCGTAATTGTTCGCCGTGATCACAAGACTCGTGGCCTTCTAGATGGAGGTCTTATACTGTCTTATCCAACACAAACGTGCTTCGTGGTTGTTCCGTGCACGACTCAGGTGGTCAGATGCTTTGTTCCGGGATAGCTTCCATATCTTCGGTGCACTATGTTCGGCGGCGTATAGATAACGGACATGACATTCCGTTGACATGGGAGCGTCGATAGCCACGTTATGAGGCTGTGGAAAGTGGACACCTGTCTACACGCCTCGTTCCGAGGTTATCGATGATGTTAAGGATAATGTCGAATGTCATCTGTGAAACCGCATGACCGCTGTGGATCAAAATAGTTGGTTTCCTGTCCATCGGATTATGAGCTGGTGAGAGCGGGTTACGAGATAGATCGCGCAGAAATGGGGTGCGTTTGGAAACGCCGCATCAGGATGCTCCGTTGTAAGGGCCTAAATGTCCTGGGTATGTAGCTGCCATGCATTCCAAAGGTGTGTAACCCACGATTGTCGAGGAGACGTAATGTCAACATACTGGACAGGAAATGGCGTTGTGGCAAGGATGACAAAACTGCTGCTTAGGTGAACCGTCATTTTCCACCTTGGAAGGGGAGAAGAGATAAGAGTTCCGAGTAACCATCCTGACCTTCCACCTGCCGACTTGTTACTTGCTCTTGAATAAATGCAACCTCAGAAGCGAAACTTGGACAAAGATTCTACACAGACGCAATGTACCCGATGCCATAGAATTTGAATCGGATGCCGAGTAAATGTGAATGCCTTACTTAGCTAAAGCTGTTTCATCAGCGCCTGTGTACTTTACGGGAGTTTCAGAATGTCATAGAAGGCGTATGTCCTTCCTAACAACGCCGACAAATTCACTTCGAGGTCTCACTGAGGATCCCCTCGCGCTCGAAGAATCACACATACAGACTCAGTTCAAGCTCTACATTGCCGGATCTATACACATGACATCTGAGTGAGAAGCTCAGCTCCTTTAGGCTCATGCGGCTCTATCGGGAAAGCTTCCTTCAGTATTAGGCGCCCGCTTTCAAACCTTATTCTGACCTTCGAGATGATATATTAAATATGGGTACTCTGGCAGAATCACACTATCCGGGAATGTGGATGCTTATGAGATAATTACGCGTAACTGCAGGGGTTTTGTTAATGTTGTATGCTGTCCGTCGGAGAAGAGGGTGTTGTCCGATATACCTTCCTTCTATCAGCAAGTATGTGCTCCATCTTGGCTCCCAGGGCGTCGTAGTCGCTGAGCTAATATGGACGTATGCATATAACATCTCGTATGTAAGAGTAATTGGAGGGGGTTGGCTATCCTGTCACGAGTACAAGAAAACAAAAATTCGTACGCTGTCGTGAACAATGGAAATCTGACGTCGGCTTTCATGTCAAACTGGGACAACGAGAAAGCCCGACATTTGAAACATAATCTCGGCTTTTCTTCGTTTTGCGCGGAGAGAATCGCCGTTGGACATGACTCGGGACAACGTATGATTGGTGGTTGTCCCTTCGAAATACAGTCTGAGCTGTCACTAGAGCTCAGAGGGTTAGATTAATATGGACATAACGGCATTCCACCAATTTAATTGGCAGCTGATCTCATCTTGTTGGTGATCCTGCTGCAGCTCCCGTTCGATCTCACTTGACACAGCGAAAACTTCACAAACCAGTGCGTTCGATCGACTCGTTCAAACTTTCCATGTACTATCGCACTTATTCAACGAATGGTTCAATCCCTGTGCCATTTGTGGGTGGCGTTTCCCATCCATTCTCGCCAACTTGGTATTTTTTTGGATCTTCCTGATTCAATTGTTCTCTCTGATAGTACATATACCGCTTACAGCAGGTCCCTAGTAGAGGCTGGTCCGAGGCTCTGGCAGGTGAAAGGCATCGCCTTATGCAATCAGTCGCTCGCGTGGTATTATTGAGGCCGCTTCGCGGAAAGCAGTGCAAGTCTTCCATCATAGGGATGCGCCCCCAATTTGATTCGATGCCCGAGGCTTCAAGCTTCAATATAGCCAGCTGCTACACGCTTGACCACGAGGAAAGCTTCAATGCGTCTGTGTTTCATTGTCTCACATCACGGTATGCTTTCTCCCCTTCGTCATCTGCAGTAAGCAGGACAATTCGGATGTCGACCAAGCCTCCCCTGTAACGCTTCATTCCCCGAGCCACTTTGGAAAAGTTTGAGCTCGGACAAGCAAAGGCATAACATCAAACCCTAGTATCACGAGCTGAACCGAGCTGCGAACCTACGGGACCGGGGAATATTGAGTCATTCGTAACCGGACTGACGTGCTGTGACAGAGAACAACGGTTCGTACGGGTTACCTTGAAAACAATCATATCCAAGTGGAGGATCCAAATGACTCCAACTCGGAAGCGCGGTTCGTGAACCAGTTTGCTCGCTCACGAAATGACTCTGTGGGCGCTAAGATATGGACCAACGGCGCGAGCGGCAAATATTGGCCGCGACAGATATCGATTAGATTAGATGCTGATAATTTATTCCCACGGCAAGATAATCAATTGTCGCCAGCGCACCTGGATTCGAACGTTGCGCTCGACAATCACATCTTCTCCACAATATCACTCGATTTTCTTCAGAAACATGGAATTGGAACGCTAGTGCTACATTTTACATTGGTTTGGTAGATGGTGAGTTCTGCTTCACCACTATCTGACAGAAGGGTTGATCTGTAAACTTCTACGTAGTAGAGGCTGTGACTGATGCAGGGCATCATCGTCTGGGACAGGATGGAAGATCGGGGTCATCGTCTCTGGTAGTCCATTCACTATGGATGGCTACGTAGCGTGACCATTCAAGTCCGAAATAAGAATCCTGCTTCGAGCCAGGAGGGATCTATGAAGAATCCATCAAATAAATACCTGGACTCAGTGGTTCCTGCCAGCTGTCTCGAGCAAGCTCGTCTCTGCCTGGGTAGTCCGAGTGGGGTGGTTGGTCCGTGCGGCGAGTGATTTCAGAGTGGGGGTGCGGTGCCGATGTGGGTTTATCTGATGTGTAGCACCCAGACATCAGGTGCCGAGCTGCTCTCTCTCAATCCTTCCCACTGGCAGCGGTTGCACAGGAAGGAGGTGATGAGTTGCTCGGGCGTGTACGGCGAGGCCATGCCGCCGTTGTTGTAGTGGTTGGTGGAGAAGAGGTGGCTGTCTGGCCGGGTGCCATTGTATGGCTGGGTTGCCTGGCATAGAGCATTGTAGATGCTGAAAAGGACATCCTTCACCCTGATGATGTGGCCTTGGCGGAGGACAACGATGGGGGTCGTCGAGAAGGGTGTGCGGATCGTGAGAGACGTTGTTGGAGGGAACACCGCGGGTTCATCAAAGGTGCGTCCCATTGCGCTCCGTCGGCGTGGGTTCAGTGTTGCTGATGTTGGTGGGTAGGCGACGTTCAGGTCGATCATAGGATTCGGGTGGTACTCCAGCAGCGTGTTCAATTGAACTGGACCATTGGAGATCCTAGGCAGCGGCACGGTGGCGAATGGCGGACAATTCCTATCCAGTGGAGGCGGTTGCATGTTTCGGTTGTCGAAGTAGTTGGCCGGGAGGGTAGATTGTGGCGCACTGTCGAACCCGTACAGTGGGGTGCCCAGAGGGCTCAACCCTGTCGGGGACGGATTACCACCCCTCAAACGAAGAGTGTACATGGTGGTTTCAGTGGGGGTATAGGTCGCCGTTGGGGACATTGAGAAGAGCTGGTCTAAACCATGGACGCGACGGTTAGTTGCATCCATCGAGTCACAGTCAACTCGTTCTCACCGAATGCTGTTAGATGTAGTCAAGGAGGAGGAACGCTTCAACGACGATGAAGACGATGACTATGGAGTTGTAAATGGTGGAGGCCGTCGTCGAAGGTTGGGAGCAAGGAGCTGAGGGTCAGTCAAGACTCGAAGTGACTGTCGTTAAATATACCAGCAGTTCCAGTGCCACTGGTGCTTGTACTTGTTGCGAATGATGGTTCGATCTTGAATCTATCCCCGTTTTGATGCCGGGTCCGTTCACAATTAAACCGGCTCGACTCAAAAAACCCGATTCCATCTTGCTTGCAGATTGAAAAGGCGATCTCCAATTCCCCAGGGATTGAGGAAGTTTAAGTCTAGGAGGGTATCTGGGACCCCGCTGTCAGCACAGGCTTGTTCTCTCTCCTTGAAATAAAATATTTGAAATAAGATCGAAGCGATCGCGTAATAATAGCAACCATGGTCGTTGATCGCACTTCGGGTTTATCGAATCTGTGTTGGTACGACGGGGGATGGCTGCTGGCTGCGGAAGGTCAATCCATTTGTTCGCAGCAGCAACCATCTCTCTCGCAGCTGGCCTGATTTCTTTCTCAACTGGCGCTCGTCAGTATGCGAAGCAAGTCGTGTCATATCTTGCTTTCCGCAGTACCTGGGTCTTCATTATGGTGCTTTCTATACTTTTCTTTTTCTGATGCCCATTGATGGTGCAGGAACCTGCCAACAAGTTCCTGGGAAGTGGACACGCTTTCGTTTTGGAATGTATCGCCACGACTGTACACGTTTGAGGCTACGATGAAGAAGGTTCATGGAATGCGTGATTGACGCTGACACAGCTTGATTCCTGGAACTGGGTCAGGGACACCTTCTCGAACGCCTGCAGGTAGGCGCTCGTCAACAGCTCTTTACAAATGCTGTTTGACACAGCCAGAGTGACAACATGTAGTCGTTCATAGTAGAATTTCTATTCAGAAAAGCTTGAAACTCAAGTCAAGTGCGGATTCGAATGGTGAATAGCTGAGTCAATATTGTTTGTTATTGTACAATTGGATTTTGTTACAGGGATGATTCGTTAAAACGTCGTGAATAAGAATACAGTGCATGTTTGGGGTATAATGGCAGTAACAGGGGTATAACTTCCAAGCGAAGTGGATGTCCGAAATCAAGGAAAATGAAGAACGCTTCTAGGAGCCTGAAACAATCAGCGAGAGAGAGCCATTTGCCAGACGTGTCCGCCTTGTTTCGTCGACGAGAGCCCAACAAAGCTGTTGTTCTCCAAGCAGAAGTCAATGCGTTTGACTCCTTTCTTGGACTCCGTGTCGATGGCGACTGGGTCTGCCAGGTTCTTGCACCGATGCCTATATGCAGCATCGACGTAGGGTTGCAGTTGAGGGTTGAGAGCGTATTCATCCCGCGTGACCCCGGTGCGGAGGGATGCGTAGATGCCATAGAGGACATCCGCGACTGTCACGACAAGGGATCCTTTGGAGGATGGGTAGATGGCGATGCACCAGGGAAGGCTAGGAGACCTAATCTCCATATATGGGAGCGCTGGCTCTGTTGCTGGTTGAGTTAGAATGTGCTGCCATTGAGCAGCGCTGATTCGGTGGTCTCGGGGCCTTGCCGTCTCGGCACGGAGGGAAATATCATAGTCTACCATTGGAACTGGTGATAGACGTAAGAATGGGTGTACTTGGATTGACCCAGCTGGAAGGGTAGGTACCAGCGATTGATAGTGTGTTGGAGGTGTGAATGGCCCAGTGGAAGATGGGAGGGATGATACCGAAAATGATGGCGAAGGTGTTCCTGGGTACGCATCAGGCGCAAAGTGGACGTGCTTGCCTGACATTGTGATATGAGCGCTCGATTGTGGCGAGATGGATGTGGGATCAATTGGTTGTGATTCGGGACATGCTTGTCTCGCTCCTTTTTAAAACGAGGGAGACCAGGAAATCACTGAGCATTAAGTTGGGTGCAAGACAACAGTTCGAGTCAGTTTCGCTTCCTGGTA
>ML210212.1:59964-102639 GCA_004369085.1 Coprinopsis marcescibilis
TTTGGGTGGGAACGAGGCTGGGGGATCTCAAAATGTATGGGATTTCCCGGTTTATGGGTTAGCACCGGTATGGTTTAAGACGGTGTCGACTGTATCGCCTTCGCAAGTGGATGTCGTATGGAGTACAACTGAGTCACAGCCTTGGTCAGGGGTTCAACTTGAATTTCACAGGAACGTCAACTCAGGCGCTTAAATGGCTCGGCATGGCGGCCGGCGCCCAACAGCAATGCACAGCAACTTCGCTTGTCCATGCTTGGCCACAAAGTGGTTGACAAACATCGACAATGTTTCACTCGTTGGTCTGGGAACTGTGACTGCTGCGACAAATGAACCATTCTCACTATGCTTCCTGTCCTTTATCTGTTTCAAAGATTCACTTTCGTCAATCTGAATACCGAATTTTCTAAGGATCGTCCGCGATCTCTCCCGCCTGGGTATGGTACCCATCCCGTCCGATCTCACCGGCAATTTGACAGAACAACAACACAACACAACACTGACTGAGCTGGCGCCATTCACAGCGTCTATTTAACGCCAAAAGAATGGAGTATCAAACACCAAAACGCGCAGGGTTACGGTGTCAACAGAGAACCGCCTCTTCGCTGTCCATGTGCAAACGTCTTCCTTCAATCCGATTGCGCTGTGGGACCTGAATACCAATATTCTATAACATTGGGCAAGCTGTGAACATATCTGCTTCGGGTTCGGGGGTATCTGAGCTACTACGCCATACTTGGGGCATCCAGTGGTATAGAAGCTGTCTATCATCGCTCTCTAGAACTCCACTCCAACCCCTGGCCGTGGTCCAGAGATTTGTCGATTTCACGGAAATGGACGATCTTCCGCCCTTGAACATTAATCATTTTGCTTTCTACGATCCATCTTGTTTCAGGTATCACCACTTGTCATGAGGAATATTCCATCCAGGCAGTACAGGTACGAGAGGCAATGTTTGGAGGCGCGACACCGCAGGTGCGTACTGAGATGTGTTCGCTTTTGGCCAAACTGACATCTGCATTTGTCTCTAGGGCGGACCATACATTATGGGCGCGAATGACGACGAACCCCGAGTGGTTGCAATTTTCAAAAATGTTTTCCCATGCATGACGTCTGCATCATACCGCCTCATACACCGCCTGCGCCCAGTATAGGAAGTAAGCGCTCGCCTTATGTAATGCTCAACCGACGCAGGACTGCCTCATTTTATGACGTTGACAGGCCTATTGCGTCGGTATGAGCCGAAACATATCACAACTGCGGTGCTTGCGTCGGCGAGGAAGGCTAAATAAAGACGAAAAGACGGCACAGACTGCATTTAGGCTGCCCTCTGCCCTTCTCCCATAAAGTATGTCAAGATGACTCAACCTTGTTTGGTCGAGGCGCATCTCTCTATCGCTTGATTTCTGATATATAGGGCGTCTCCCGAGCACATATCCTTTTCCTTTGGTACGTACCATACGCCTTCATCATTTTGATTCTTTTTCCGCCTTTCCACTTCGTGTCGCATTATTGGTCTCGGTCATCATGCAATTCTAAATCCTGTCTCCCTTTACTCCAACCAGCACCATCACACTCTCAATTGCAGTTAAGCTCGCCGTCCTCTTAACTGAGCGACTTCACTCGACACTCTTCCTTGCCAACCTCCACTCTTACCACAACCACAACCACAACCACCACCATGTCCAGATCTCGAGTCTCTTTTGGCCGCAACGATGTCTTGATCCACAGCGGTTCTGAGGGAACACCTTCCCCTCAGATGTCTGATTCTACCTTCGAATCGCCAGAGCTCGCCAGCCCGCCAACTCTTCCCAACCTCTCGTTGTCTTGTGGCTCACCACTGACGTCGCCCACGTTCAAACTCGACGACATCCTGAAGGTGTCCTCTCCCTCACAACTACGTCTCTTCAACTACGACCTTTCTCGCAACCCAGACACCGATCCTTTCACACCGAAAGGGTCCATGACGGCGGAAATGCTAAATCGCCGAGCTACGACACCTGCGGTGCCCAGTATTCTGGTGCTGGTGAACACTGGAAGCTTCCAGTGGATCACCGAGATCATGGCCTCTCAGCGGGACAAAGGTGTCACTGTGAAGGACGTGATATGGGGTCTATACCAAGACTTCAGGAAACCCTTCAACCCGGCGAAACTGTCGCCCGAACAGCTCGCTTTGGCGAATATCTCTCTGGCCAGTCGCACGAAGCGACTGGCTGAGAAGGAGGGCCTTCAAGGCACTCCAACTCTTTCCCGGATCGATATCTTGGGAAAGGGACACAAGTTTGCTGGACTTGCTTTTGTCCCTAAGCGTGGGCACTGGGAATTGTTCTTCGAGGAAGTTTAACTGCTCCTTGCTTGATGTCATGGTACGTCGTCTTTTTAACATACATCGTGAGTAGTAGAATCTAACTCGCTGCCTTTTAGATTGCTTTATGTGTTTCGAGACCCCTTTTTCACTTTTCTTTTGCTTGAACCCTACCGATATTCGCTAATTCTCTAATTACACTGAGCCCGGCTCCTTTACGATGCCCTTTATGCCCCGTTATGATTCATCATTATCTCTCGTTCATCTCTCGCACGCATCACACACCCCTCATTCGCATTCTTACACCCCATTCACACTGTTTTGCCTCTGCTTTCGCTTTCGGCACGGTTGTATCATTATCGCTAAAGTATTTCTCCCTTATCCGTACCCCTTCCCCTGTAGGTAGATGTTTTTAGACGGCTGTTCGCCTGTATTTGTATCTATCTACCTCAGAATCACACCCCCTCATTGTATGTCCGCGTTCGTGAGTCAACCACACGTAGACCCTGCTCAAATCATTCTCTGTATGAACCCATCCGTGTATGTCTAACTAACCAGAAATAAGGTGACCTTCCACCTAAACCCATATTTAGCCATCTCACTTTCATTCTTATCTCGGATAATCAGCTCCATTTCTGTCTTCTTACACATCTCATCGATAGCGCCTCGTCAGTACTCCTGTTAACTGCAATACTTGCAGTTAACAGCACCCTCTTCCATAGCAGGAAGGTAAGCATGTGATCCACATGAAGCACCGCCTCCGTCTCCCTTCCTTCTGCACCTCCAAGACTGACAGCCGGACCCAATACCTGTTCCCCGAACTGCCCCCGAGATACGGCTACGGCTGAAAGTACTGCAGGTCCACATCCGTTGGTATTTGCAGCTTACAATACCAAGTGTGGGCCCACTTAGACCCTTCGAGCGGGCTCAGATGACATGCGCAGTACATGGGCCTGTCTCCAGCTGTCTCCATGCTCAGCACCGACGCGGATTGGTGCTAGACGCCCAACGGTTCTGGTTCTTATGTTCTTGATCGTGATCGATCGCAATGGTCCTCCCCGTTGGTAACTTTACGCCCCTTGCAGCATTTTCATCTCCGCTGTGCCCGTGCAGGCGTTTCGTGATGCCTCGTGTTTAACGTCTTCCTGCCCCAGCTGTAGTCTATTGTCCGCCTATCTTCACTCTGTTCACAGCGCCAATCAACAGCTTCAAGGCCACAATCACTGATGATCGCAGTCGGTTGCCATCTACGCCGAAGTAATCACAGGGATTGGTGTTCACGCTAATCGGTGCCGTAGTTCGCCGATGGGGGAGGCTGACTGAGGACAGGATACGTAAGGATACCGGTCGGACTCTGCTTTGCGAACATCGAGGAAGGGCAGAAAGTTTTCTTGGGGGACTTTGCCGACGTAATCCGCAGCGGTTCTGTGGACTCGCGCGCAGCTTTGTGGATAGCGGGGTGCACGGATGATGGGGCTCTTCCCGATGATACTCCATTATACAGCACTTTGCTTTTGTTCCAAGGTTAAAAACCTGCGCAGTTTGCCGGTTTATTTATGAACTTGCGATACCCCTGAGCTCTCGTAAGCATGAGCATTTGAATCGATCCTTCCGCTGAGCGTATCAGCAACGCAAGTTACGCAATCGTGTGCATAACTTGATTTGTGGGTACGACATCACGACTTGGTCAGATACGGTCGTCGAGGCCAGGAGTCTCAATTTCTGGAATTTGAATTCTGACACTTGGACACTTCAACAGTGGCGAAATGCGTCGCTGCAGGTTTGTGTGTTGTGTATGTACGTACACAGTTCTTCCATTCTTACTTTTGGTCCGTTCTGGGGTGTTAGTGTCGGCAGAACGTTCTAAGAATGGAAGACGGTGTTGAACTGAGATGAAGCCTCTGCCCAACGCATAGGCTCTCTACAACCCGATTAATCTGGATAATATGTGGGTTGGTGCCTGACTCCTCTATTTACATAGCAGTCGCAAAATATGGAGGGATTTTTGTCTCTGAATATGTCTCCGCCGACAAGAGCCACCGGGAGTACGGTGCATCCGAGTCACGCTTGGGCGATAGTCATAGTGGGCACCATGATGTATATTACAGCATACGGATAGAGACTTGACAGAGGGGGACAGCTCATAAGCGAGCGGGCCCGCAGGTTAAAAATAACCCTTTACTTTATCAATCGACAAAGCTTGTACGACAGCGGCTACTGCCTGACACTCTATGAGAGTCTTACACAGGCGATATGAATTTGATACGCATACCCCTATTACCGTCTACGCTCGTTTGGTCCTGGGATTCACGCAGAACCCTCTTTCGAGTCATTGGTATGTAGAGCAGAGTTGTGGGAGCCAAAGAAGAGGTTTCTCGGAAGCTTTTAATTTCCGAGATATCGACGTGTGGGTAGGTTTACCTGTCTCGAAGCGTTGCGTCTTGCTCGTGTGGCGATGGGTGCCTTTCTGGATGCGTTGAAGCTGTGATATTGGGGGCAAATAAGCCTACATAGGTCCGCTTTTGGGTGACCTAACCTCAATCAGTCTATCCATACTCCATGCCCTCCCACAAGAAGACAAGCATTGGTACGCATCCAGCCGAGCTGCTGTAAAACATCCGAAGGTGGGCATGCACCAGATTCCTGGTCTGCAGCCCCTGAGACATGCTCCTCGGGCGCTCGTACGTGGTCTATGGCGTAGACTTGCGAGTTGGTTGGATCTTTGGCGATGCGATAAAGGTCCTTCGTGTGTCCGACGCGATCGTAATTAGATTAATTAACGACACGTGAGTCGCGTCTTGAGTTCACGTGATGATGTGGTTCATCCGACATGAGGCTGCTCTCAGCTCTCTTCGGTATCCTCGAGGCTTTCTCTTCGCCCACCATCTTGATAACATCTCCAATATCAACGAAATCTTCGTTATTCCATTCCCAACAAGTTGAAACTCGTTAGGCTCCATTCTTGTGCAGCCACTCGGGCATACACGTCGAACCATGAAAACTTGCCTTTTTGGGCGTTGGAACAGTGCAACAGGCGGATATGCGTTTTATTGACAGTATCCTCCTTCAAGGGTTTCTTTTCGGTTGAAAAGGTTCTCGACTAGGATCTACAGATGGATTATGGTGCATGGTTATCACTTGTAAGTGCATCCTACTCCCATGGTGACCCATCCATCTAACTTTCGAACAGGGCAGATCTCTGCTGGCTTCAAGTCCGCAGGTGCTTCGATTTGTCAGTTGATGAACTAGGAAATGTATTGAAACGTATCCGCTCTACTCGAATACAATCGGCTTACGCTGGCAACTTTCTAGGACGATTTGTTGAGCGGGGTTCGCTGGCGTTTGTCAGACAGGTCGTCCTGTCAACTACTGCGGGCTGCAGCACCCGTTGAATCCATCGAGATTTACTTGGGGTTATGCACGGTGAGCATGTATCAACTTCTGCCTGTGCTTAACTGTTGGTTATTGATATGCCAGCTTTCAATCAGGATGTCGGCGTTGGCAGTCGGAGCCCTACCCTCGGGTGTGTCCCGGGAATAGCGCGAATCCGGGCTTTAGATCGCACTGCTGGCACGCCTCTGCTGTTCAAAGCTGAAAACAACGTTAATGCGTGTTCCCCATTGTTCCTTACGATGTGTGACGCCTATTGACGAGTATGAGGGCAGTGCGAAGACTACGAAATAATCAACAAAAGCTGACTCTGGAACGGGATCACAGCGTTGGCGGGGAGAGACGGACTTTCCCCATTTGGACATCGCCAACCGTGGGCAGTGATTAGGGTTTGCCTTATATACCCCGAGTCAGCCGCTCTCTCTCATTCTCCCATTTCAACCTTCAACTCAACCAACATGACAGCAAAACGCGTACAATTCTCAACTTCAAACCGAGCCTACTCGCCTATTCCTGAAACTCCTTCGCCTTCAGCTTCTACATCCTCCCTTCCCTCGTCGCCAGATATCCCCACACCTCCTCCAGAGCTCGAAGATGTCTCTTTTCAGCAGTACCCGCGGACACCTTTCGCCCAGCCGTTTGACTTGTGTGTAATCGACGACATAGAGGAGAAGGAGATGGAAGTACATTGCTGTTTGGCGTACAATCCATTCGCGGAACCAGCAATCTCACACGACCTCTCGGTGCCAGCAGTGTTCAAGCTCGCGGAGTATGGCTCGCCTTTACCGCTGGACGAACCAGCTACGAACCCACCCCTTCAAAATCTCACCATAATCTGCCCCGAACACTTCACCGAACTCAACTGGGACATACACGTCAAGGCACCGCCTTTCCCCGGTTCATATATTTCAGTGCAGGATACTCTCACTGCCATATACCAGTCCCTTCGCCTCCCTGTCACCCAAGGCGAATTCGACAACCTCCCTGATCAAGTACGGCAGGCAGTGGGTGCAGCCTACTACTCTCGGTACTCTCGGATCGGGGATCCTCAAGAACGATCGTTGGAGGCGAAGAAGGGCGTAAAGAGAATCGACTTCCTTGCTGGACGACACAAGTTTATGGGACTTTCGCTGACCCACAACGGCCTAGACTGCTGGGAACTCAACGTTTCTTGAAGACACGGCGCAACACCCGGACCACCCATTTCTTGACCATACATGGACAAAATCATCGTCGAACGCCCACGGCTTCGACTTCTGCGCGACCCTCGAAACCTCGCAAAAACAGGCTTCTTCGTGCGACCATGACCCCAGAGGGGGTCAATTTCCCCGCCATTGGAGGATGAGGCGGGGACCCACTATGACCTACTCGACTATCTTATCTCTCTATTATTGATACTAATTCGCGATAGTACCTGATAGTTTTGCCGTCCTTCATAGACCACCGTACCCTAGTATAATCACCCCTCCACCTCGATGTACCTTCTATGCCCATAACCCTAGTCGTATCCCCACCCGGATGTAGTTCGGGGCTAGCTTCGCTGTAGTTACGGATCCTGGGCGGCACGGCCCGCCTCATATTTCTTGCAATGTCACAGTCCCCGGCGACTTGCTTTGTTATCTGTGCTAGTTCACAATAGACATTGCCTTATCAGGTCAATAACATTGAACATCCATTAGTCCCTGTGCCATAACTAAGTTACATTTGGATTTTGCAACGAGTTAGAGTTTGGGAAGAGGTGTCTGAGCGGGCTGGGCATCGCGCGAAGCTGCTCGAGCTTCGTTTGGCTTCGTCGATCGGCCGGGAGAATTTCTGGAAAAGGAAGGTTCGGGCGTCGGCGTGATCCCGCAGCAATTAATCACATGCCAGCGCCAAATTTAGGCACTTTGATTCTTCACAGCAGTAGTACTCTGGCTGTGCGCTTAGAGACTACCCGTGGCAGGACTCAGCGCGCCAGCGTACTTGATGTCGTCATCTAACAGCACCTTCAAAACAGACTTCAGAATCTCCACCATCATTCACCTAGTTCACCACGTCCAATTCCTAGAAGAAACCGAGTGATAAGGATTGTGGGTTCGGAATGCCCACCATTGGCTTCGCAGACCATAGAAGTCAAGAGTTAGGAGGCGACTTGGTCCCAGAGTAACTTCCAGGCGCCTCGATTTCTAACCCACTTACTAGGCAACAACAAGTATGTATGTTTCTGTTGTAAGGATCTGCATAACACGAGGCTCGCATAATCCTTAAACGAAAAGGGTCTTGATTTTTACCAATAGCAGCGCCTTCAGAAAGACAGGGGGCATACTGGCTATCTTTACCCACTGCTGTGCATTGGAAGAGGCTAATTTTACTCCTATAGCTACATCCTTCATTCGTCGGTTGACTGCGCCCGGGCGCTTCAGTTCCAGAGCCATCCCTGTCTCTGCCTCCTCCCGCCCTACGCAGTCATGCAGTCCTCGAGGCGCTGTCTCGACGTTATGGACTCTGAATCATTGGAAGTCACCAGTTACAAAGCACCTATGTCTTGAGGTGAGCATCCGCATCGTATTGCATGCCTTTCTACAGCAGTAACAGACTCGGGACTCAGGGGAGTCATATACGACCCGTTGGGTTGCTTGCGTTTCGTTAGCTCCCAGCGTCAAATCAGTGACGTGTTCTGAATGATGCGCCTAAGAAATACCGCGGACTCTAAACGGAATGCTGTTAGCAAGCTGGTATTCAGTAAGCCACCTATTCCAGAACTGTTCCGTGCATCGTCTTCCCTGTCTGATTGTTGGTCCCTGATGAATTTGCGTCATCTTGGTCTACACACAGTCAATATCTCGGAAAGAAGCTGAAGATGCTAACCTAATAGTCCCTCCGCGAAAGGACATATTTGTCTAGAAATGGCTTGAGTATCCAAGCCGCTGCGGCAATCCAAGCTAAGGAGTGGAGGATTTGTCTCCGAGTGGCTGTACTGTATCCATTGAGGACGCGGCGGCATCAGTCACTAAAATAGGTACAGCCGCGTCTGAGAATGTATAAAGGTGAAGCCCCCGCTCATTCTTGTATCCAACAAATCCATCCCTTCCGAATAACAATGCCTTCCTTCAAGAAAGTTAGGTTCTCCAAGACTTCGACAGTTGTCGCGCCGGCAACACCAGCACTGAGCATAGGATCACTATCAGGATCCTCAAACGGGCCTATCACACCTCCTAATTATACGACAACCCTCCCACTCCCTGGACCGACCCCTTACGGCTACACCTACCAGGGAAAGAGCCGCTCAGACCCTCGGTCGCAATACGGTTACTCTAAATCTTCATCCTCTTACGGGTACTCGGCGCCTTCTATCCAAGCCCATCCCTACCTCGAGGGTTCGAGTCGTCCTGCAATCTCGTATAACCTCCTCGATGCTCCCTCAACAGCCACTGTGAGTCGAAACCGTCATCCGCTCTCATCGCAGGCACATATGGAGCCAGCGACGAACCCACCTCTCCCCTCCATTATCCTCCAAGCGCATCACCTCCCTTGGCACATCCGGATCATAGCCACTCGGAGGACCTACGTCACCGTTTGGGACGTCTTGGAACAGCTCTACTCGACTCTCCGCTCTTACTTGACGCAACCAGAGTATGAGGCAATGCGTCATTCGGAGCGGGAGAGGGCTACCTCGGCTTACGAGCAGAGGTATAGGCGCTTCCGCAGCCGCACGGAGTACAACACCGAGAAGGCGGGAGGGATGAGGAGAGTCGATCTGCTCTTCGGTCGGACCACATTCTATGGCCTTTCCAAGCCACAGCAGGGCTACGACGTCTGGGTCCTTAACACCGGTTAAGGCGACCTCACTCACCTCCTTGGGCTCTTCATTATCGTCGGCGGATTTCTCGCGTTATCCTTTTAGGCTTCGATACCTCCGTTCCGTGAACTGACGTCATTCGTCGTTCACCCCTATGCTTCCCCCTTTCGACCCCCGAGATTATTTATGCTCGGTTTTCGAGGCAGGGAGCGAAGGCATGCACTACTCCCTGCCTTCCCTTACCGGATCATCCGTCCTTTGGAGATCCTTCTAGCTTCGTTTTTGCGGACGTTCATCCTCCACTTTTCCCCTTCTCGATTCTCATATGATGACGATTTGGAGCTGTGTACGAAGCTTTCTTGTATCCACGGTCTGCTACGTATGTGCAGGCCGGGATGATTCATGATTATACCCTGCTATGTTTTATTTCGTAACGTTTATTGTTTACGACGAAGAGGGAGTCAGTTTGTGTCTGTGTGTTTCAGATGCAGTCGACTCCCTCTTTGGCTTTCTTCGCAGATACCACTCGTTGCATACCTTTGAATACCCGTGCTTGTATACCCTTAATGGCTGTGATGATTTACGTTCTTATAATGACTTTTGCTATTATGTAGTACCAGCAGATAGTTGCTATTTCACGAATTAATGATCTCTATTACGAATAACGTTCTTCGTGCAGCTCATTGCGCAAACCCAGGAAATGTCCCACCGCTTTCAAAATGTCTGCCGAGGAGACACGCAATCGTTCTATGAAAATCGGCATCTTTGTAGACGCGCGGCAACATACCGCAACGGCCCTTTTTGCTTTCTTCCATCATGGCACCCGACATTGATGTCGTTCCCATGCATGGTTCTCCTGAGTGCCCAGGCCTTTTCAACTCAATTATTCCTCCTCAAAAAGATAACGAAAGGTCGCTGTAAGGCCCTGTCTGATGCCGTTAACACATATCAGCAGCGGTGCGTGGGATGCATCTTATAGTCTGAAGCCAGAGGTTAAAACATAGCTGACGGCTCGCGCTAGAACCTGACCTGTCTGTTCACACTCGCATCTCTCTCTCTGATCTGTAATGCCTTCCCAAGCAATAGCAAATTCTGTAAATGCTGCTTACAATCCCAGCTATGTGCCAACCATGGTCGCCTTTGGAGGAACCTCCGGCATTGGGGAGGCCATTGCCAGATTGTTCGCAACGCACACCAAGGGTCGGGCGCACATCATCCTTGTAGGCCGAAACAAGGTCGCTGCAGACAAGATTATCGCTTCGCTTTACAAACCAGCCCCGGAAATCGCCAACGACTCGACATACGAGTTCATCTCTTGCGATATCTTGTCGATGAAGAACATACACGTTTTTAACGAGGATTTGAAGAAGAAGTTGGACAAGGTCAACTATCTCGTCCTTTCTGCTGGTACGGTGGACATCAAGAACAGTCGTAATGAGACAGAGGATGGGTTGGATTACAAGATGGTGACGAGGTTTTACTCAAGATTTGCGATCCTGCATGGGGTCTTGCCTTTGTTGAGGAAAGCGAAGGACGGTGGGGAAGACGCTAGTGTGCTGTCGGTGCTTGGCCCTGGACCAGCGAGCTGGGTGGACATGGAGGATCTTGGGCTCAAGAAGAAGTACACAATATTTCGAGCTATTGTTGCCACTTCAGGCTACAACGACTTCATGCTCAAGGTGAGATATACGAGGCTTTTTTCATCGGATCCCTGCGATCTCGAGCTAAATGGTTTGCTTTTCCTGGCCTTCTCCGAGCGCGAACCAGATATCGGTTTTACCCATATACATCCAGGATTCGTTGACACGGGGATGCTCCGATCGCAGAGTTGGATCAAGCGCATCTTCATGCGACCGATAGCTTGGCTCTTTACTATCTCTGCAGAGAAGTGTGGGGAGTGGATGCTGTATGGGCTCTTGGAAACGAAGAAGGGGTTTACTCGCCGTAATGATAATGGAGATGAGAAGAGTCAGGAAGGCATGGCGTTCGCTACTGCAGAGCAGAGGCAAGCATTTTGGGACCATTGTGTATCTTCAGTGACGGTCTCAGACGCATGGTAAGTTCTGCTCGTATCTCGGTGATTACATGCGAGGCTGATGATACCTTTGGACTCTTTAGACTGTTGGGATCATAGTACCGTTGTATACACTTCCATGTTTTAACCTCAAGACATGAAATGTCGTCTCATGATAGTACCAATAAATCAGTAATAGGCTCATAATTCGAGAGCCATCAGCTCAAGGCCTTGATCTCGGTGCGCCTGAGCACATGTCCTTGAGTACTTTCTGGCTATGGCTTTCGCTCACCCTCATCAAGTCATGACTTTGAGTGAAGTGCATCCCGTTTCAACCGCATTCGTATTGCACAGCAGCCGGCAAAGGGTGCAAAAGGCCACAGGTCGTGAATGCCTCTACGCTGTAAAGCCGTGTGCCGAAGAGATGCGCAATCGTTCGTATGACAAATCGGCATCTAGACGCTGGTATATACGAGATCATGGTCATTGACTCCTGTCATCATACCGGCACTTGATGTCGCTCTCATGCTCACACTTTCCGCTCAACCCGTCCCATGAAAGGGAACCATGTCTTTGTAGGTCCTTAACGAGACATATTTGGTGCGTGAGATATACGCAGCCCTGCGGGTTTGTAAATTAAAAAGGTCGCTGAATCTGCTTGGGTCGTAGACTTTTTCTCTCCGAACCATTCCATCCACACTACACTCTCCTCCAGTGTCGAGTCCGTAATGCCTTCGCAGGCTATCGCAGTTGCTGCAAATGCCACTTACTACCCTGGCTACGTCCCGACTATGGTTGTGGTTGGAGGGACCTCAGGAGTCGGGGAGGCAATTGCCAGGTCATTCGCAACGCACACCAAAGGTCGCGCCACTATCGTTCTAGTCGGTCGGAATAAGGCCGCTGCAGACAAGATACTCGCTTCGCTCTACAAACCAGCCCCGGAAATTGCCAAGGACTCGACATATGAGTTCATCTCTTGCGACATCTTGTCAATGAAGAACATACACCTGTTCAACGAGGATTTAAAGAAGAAGCTGAACAAGGTCAACTACCTGGTGCTTTCTGCTGGTGGTCCTGTGAGCTTCAAGAACAGCCGCAATGACACTGAAGATGGGCTGGACGCCATGATGGCGATGATGTTCTACGCGAGGTTCGCAGTTTTGCATGGGCTCTTGCCTCTTTTGGAGAAGGCCAAGGACTTGGGGGAGGATGCCGGCGTGATGTCGGTCCTGCGCCCTTGGTATCCAGCAAGCTGGGTGGACATGGACGATCTCGGACTCAAGAAGAACTTTACATTCCTCAAAGCGATCGTTGCTACGTGTGCCTACAATGACCTTATGCTCCAGGTCAGCCTCCTGTCAGACCATCTACGTCTGCGATTCCGTCAAACTAACGGACTGGACAATTTCAGGGCTTCTCGGAGCGCGAACCGGACATTGGGTTTACCCATATTCATCCAGGATCTGTCGACACGATGATGTTCCAATCACAAAATTGGATCCTGCATATCCTCCTCCGACTTTTCGCGTGGATATGGACCATAACTCCAGAAAAATGCGGGGAGTGGATGTTATATGCGTTGCTACAGACAAAGCGGGGGCTTACTCTACGTAATGGGTATGGTGACGAGGAAGCCGCCGGAACCACAGAGCATGCTACTGAGCAGCAGAAGCGAGCGTTTTGGGAACATTGTGTATCATCGGTGACGGTTTCGGAGGAATGGTACGCACTGTCATGACATGAATTCATTCAACTAATTCATGGGCTTCGTATCTTCTAGACACGTACGTACCACAGTTTTATGCTAACTGTCAGGAAACTATACATATGGGTCATTTAGAGCATACGCCACCGGCTTGTCGTTTTTCAAATACATCTTTCCAGCTGATTGGCGCAGCCAATGATCTGGAGACTGACACCAGTCTCCAGGCTGAGTGTTCTGCTTTTGGTCAAACCATCGGTACGCACATTCCGACGGCCATCTGAACTGGTTGATGAAACCGATATGGCCTTCTGATCTTGCCATGACTCGAATCCCGACTGTAGCCCAAGCAAACTGCGTCGAAATTCAGTGAATGAAATCTCAGACTTAATGCCCGCGATCTCAGAGCATTGCGAGAACTAGAAGGAGGCCAAACATAAATCGGTAGTATATGTACATAAGGTATGGACTACTATTCTCTCTGGTTTAAGATCTACAGGTCTTTAAAAGCAGAAAGACATCCCTCGTGACCATTCTCGAGTGCGATAGTATGTGCCGTTCGTCCTTTCATGTCCTTTAAATAAACAGAGATACCTGGGACCTGAAGCAGCCGCCGGACAGCTTTTTCGTTGCAGGATCCAGCTGCTATCATCAGCGCAGTTTGCTTGTCTGGGCCCCCACGTTGGTTTACGTTCATCAACTGCGCCCCTGGATGTGAAAGTAGTAAGTCAAGAACTTCTTCACCCAGGGGAGTGTTAAATCCATCACCCCACCAGCACGCTCTCATCAAGATCGTGAGCCCATCGTCGTCCCTGGCATTGACATTGAAAGTAGTAGCCTTCACGCCCGTTCCGTTTTCAATCAAGTTGCAATCCAGCATAAGCTTGACAACTTCCGCGTCCGTTCTTCTGTGCATCCTGTTGAGAACCGCCATCACGACTTGCATAAACAAAGTCCTCCCCCCTTTGCTCGTTTCTTCCCGGCCAATCCACCCGCCCGACTCTAATAGCATTCTCGCGCACTCATGATGACCTCGCTTTACTGCCTTCGAGAACGCCGTTTGACCCTGTTCGTTCCTGTTCGTCGAGTTGGCCCCTCTCGCCAAGAGCATACAGACAATTTCTGTATGACCTTGTTCGGCAGCTCTTGCTACAGCAGTGTCGCCGATGGCATTTCTGATCTCCAAGCTTGCAGCCTGCCCTCTGTTGTGATCTAGCAGAAGTCGCACAACATCTATGTGGCCCTTGTAGCACGCCCTTGATAGGGCAGTCTCGCCAAAATTGTTTCTGATGTTTAAGTCAACACCTGCTAGATCCAAGAGGAGGGATACCGTTTCGGACTGGCACCAACTGCAAGCTTTGAACAATGCAGTCTCCCGCTGCCTGTCTAAGGCATTGATGTCGAACTTGTAGGTGTGACCTGCTGTGTTCGAATCGGTGGGGCTGGGTGATTGCAAAAAGCCGTCGGATGCGTCCTTGAAGAATTCCAGCAGAAGCCGAAGGCACGACACATGCCCGCGGGACGCGGCCTTCATGAACGCCGTCCGCCGCTTCCTATCGCAGATACTGGGATCTATTTTGGGGTGGCGTAAAAGCAAATTTACAATTTTGTCGCGCCCGTAAACCGCGGCGACCATGAGGGCAGTCTCGGATCCCCGTTCCTCTCCATTTGGGCGCCTATGCTGGTCGACGTCTATCCTCGGGTCACTCAGGAGAGCCTGCAGTGTCTCCACCCGACCCCAGAACGCAGCCTTTGTTAAGGCACAGGAACCGCGATCGTCCATTGAATTAGGGTCGCGTGTCCGAAGAAGTAGAAGCTTCAAACAATCAACATTCCCCCATGCCGCCGCCCTCATCAGCGCCGTTTTCCCGCGTCCATCCTTCGCATCCGAATTGACGCTTGTACAGTTCAGAAGGAGCTCCACAATGTCCCTGTGCCCTTCTGCTGCAGCTTTCATGAGAGCTGTTTTACCCAGAGAGTCTTGGGTGTCTCCCTCGATGGCGCTGGACGACAGCAGCCATTGTGTAAAATTGGTGTGGCCATGTTGGGCGGATAGGTGGAGAGCAGCTAGGCCGTAATTTGCAGTCGTCTCTGGGGTAGCCTCAAGGGTGGTCGGTAAAGCGTGTATCAAGGCATACATGCCGTATTGGGCGGCAATATGTAGGGGCCCACCAAAGTTGCACGGACGACACTTAGTTGAGGTATGGCTGTGATCGCTCGCAAGGTCAAGTGGGTACTTCTTCCACCCCAAGAAAAATTCGAGGATGATAGAAGGAGTGTCCCCCTCTTTGACGGAGCTCTCCGCATGTCTAGCCCAATTACGATAAGCATAAGGTAGAAAGTGAGCACCGGGCTGGGATACGCAGCTCTGGAACTGGCACCAGCACCGAATTGGAGTGCCTGGCAGCCAGGATCCGCATTGAGGCTCCAAACTCTGGGCTGCTTCTACTTTCTCCACCCCAACGAATTGCAGGGTATGGAACTCGTAGTATCGGAGATAGGCTACGCAGGCTGTAGCCATCGAAGTTTGGGGATGGTTGTCGATTTCCCTAATGATACTCATGAAGAAATTGTGTGCGGTGATATCTGGGAAATGCTCGCCGTCATCTCATGCCGAAATGCGAGATGGCTCTATACTCACGAATGAGCCGTAAGACCTTTGTCTTTTCGTCGAACTTTGCCAGTCCGCAGCAGACCTCAACCAACAGGTCTTCGTCCGAAATATTGTCCTGGTCAAACCCGTCAGAGTCGACCGCTAGTGCATGTTGAAGCATCGTGGTCGTGAGGAACTCAGGGCCAAACAATAGCCAGAGAATAACGCGCTTCGCCAATTGCACCCTATCTCCACCTTGCTTCAGAATTCGATCCCATGTGCGACGATACATCTCCTCAACGCCTCGTGGAAGTTCATCAAGAGCCCTCTGAAGGCTCTTCACGCTGATGAAATCCTTCAGAGACTTAAGGCACAGGGATACCAATAGGAGCCTTGGAGAGGAACGGCATCAGTGATTGACAACATACCCGTATATGCGATATAACCTACGAGCCCCCGGAGTTATTTTGCAACTTCCGAATGATTTCGTCCTTGAGTTCTTTTTTTCCATTCAATAATTTGGCAAACCGCAGGTTCCTTTTCGCCATGTCTTCCACCAAGATGATGATATCGCTGTCGGTGGCACTGATCTTGATTGACGTGTTGTGCGGGCTAATCGGCTCAATATGCGACCTTGAGGTGATCAAAAGACGGCAAGGGAGAGTGGAAAGCGCCTCAAGGAGACTGGATCTGATCTCGTCTGAACCCAGTTCGTCGAATGCGTCAAAAACAATGAAAGAGGTTTCGAAACAATGAAGGGATTTAGAAAGCCAATCAAGAAGCTCGTCTTCCGTTGGAGTGGTCTCCTCAACACGGTGAAGCTCGTAAGCTTCAACAAGAATAGGAAAGACCACATCTTCATAGCGCTCGAGAAGTTGCCTCAATAGCGCACCAAGGGTTCCTCTTGAGTTGAAGCCCTCGGTATGTCGACAATAAACGAAAAGGACCGGCTTATCAGGAAAGGTTTTTTCAAGATGTTGGACCACAAATGCGCTATGATGCTTCAGTGTTTACACCCTTTTGATTGTGTGACCGACTCACGAAAGAGTAGTCTTTCCGGCTCCAGCTGTTTCAAGTCAGTAACTAGGCTGTCAGTACTCGATGTAAGATGACATACGGATCCCCCGACCCCAAAGGACGCTGTCAGACGTACTCCCCGATGCCCACGACGTAAACTTGGAGTCACAGAGGAACCACGACCCGATACCGCGAGTCTTGTTCGATAAAGCATCCTCTTTGTGCTTCCGAAAATTGATTGGCGATATCCAGCTGCCCATAGTTCGTACTGGGAATCGAAATCGCGAAATTAATATTTGCTCGGTAGAATGCCTGTACGCGTTGCCTACCGATGCTCAGATTGTCAGTGCTCCCAAAATTATTTGTAACGTTGATCATGTTTCCTCCAACACTGTTATGGGTCCCTCCGGTAATCGTGAAGCTTGTTTCAATGTTTTGAGGGCGATTTCGTCGATCTTGGGGCAGAAACATGTGCGTAGGGCTTGACATTGCACCTCGGAAGATATTCGATACACGACGGGCAAGGGGACTGCAGGGGCGATGTGAAGGTTGCGGTTCAAGACGCTGTGAACGGTGGCGTGCCTTGAGGTGAACACACCACCACTTTGATTAAATGGTCCCGCCGAGCCTTTTGTCTCGGAGGAATGTCCTCATGATCATCTTTACACTCGCCATTAGACGCCCGAAGATGTCATGTGGTCAGCGCCCCATTCCGATAACATCGTCGTCCCCTAGAATAATACCCAAACAGCGTAAATGTGTGATTCAATCATTCAAGGTCACTCCCCAGCTGGTAAAAGCAATACAAAGATCATGTATTGTATCCAAAAAGAATGATATGTTGGCCTGTCTTTGTGGTCGACCAAGGCATTTCACTGTGTTACTGCCTTTCCTTGACTTGAAATCTCCAGTTGATTAAGGGCTCATGTTGAACGAATTTGAAAGAATTCTGTGCCATTGACGCGATGCCGTCTTCGAGGCCAAGCAGTTGGATATCGGTTGATGCTTGCATTCAAGTTGCCAACTCGGAGACCTGTGCCGGAGTTTAACTCTCCATCAAAACGATCGTAATCTCCAGACACTTCACATTACAGTATACACATTGGCCTTGTGGTCTATAATGTAACGGTCACAACGACAGAATTTGATCGTCATCGAAAAGATGTAGCACCCTGCAATCGACACGTGGATCACCGGTCGTACAGTGAGACAGCAGACTGGGCAAACGGAATGAACGCGCCAGCTCCAGGGACATAGAGGCGGAAACTATGGGCAGAAATGGAGGGTATTTCAATCACGGCGCGCGCTATGCATTTTTGAATTGCGTTCCTAGGATGCACACAAAAAAGAAAAAGAAAAAACAATTTCGCTCACCTGTACTGGCCTGCACCAATCCTCAACTCATTGCATTCCACCCAGCTTCCAGATAATTGGGCTGGAACAAGAGTTGGCGGGGTGCGGACGTTATGGTGGTGGTTGAAGGATACATATGCAAATGATGAGCTGGAATCATCTGGTGATGGGCCAACCGCCAGATCAGATCAGATCAGATTAGATTGTGGTTCTCCATCGCTCGCGTACTAACAGATTTCGATTACATTTTGCCTCTGACTAGGCACCTTGAGGCCCCAGCAGCCAGCCAGCCAATGCCCGTGTCTGGAGTCACCCTACGCAATCCCTACGACAGCCGCAGCCCAAATTCGGAGGCAACCAAATTTACCATTACCAAGGGCAAGGTGTGATGGGCGCTTAGTGCTTGACTCACACGTTGATAGGCCCTTCATTCTTCCACACCTCAAGGGAATCAGTAATCTTGTGATTGAATGATATCCCGCCAATGCTCCGTAAATTTAACCTTATCAGTCAATTATCAGTGGTCACAAGTTGAGACTCACCCTCGTACTCCCACTCCGCTGTAAAGGAGGCAGACCGCTATCAATGTTCCACGACCGTGTTGCGTGCGCTCCCCCAGTCTGCTTTCACCCGATCGATGTACGCTGTTTTGACTACAAACTGTTGGCAAAATGGTGTTTAGAAATACTTGCAACCTGTTCCTTGTTCTTCAATTTCCAATAAGCTACGAAGCCAGTCATAGTTATGAAGGAACGAGAAGGTGCGAAGGACGTGCATACTAGGCGCATTGGAGACATCAGCCAGCCTACCTACATAAAAATAGAGAGAAGCGCAGATGGTGTGCAGCTTGGGAAGACGGTGGAGCCAATACGGAGATGCCTGTGCAGTGTTGTACTTCTCGGGCGCCTACTGTCCGTATATCAAGATGCTTCCATTCATTCGACACCGTTCACTTCCCAACATCGTATTCTTCGTGCCCTGACTACAATTCCAGACTTCATCCGCACCCCTCTCAAACTACAGTCATGAACCAGTCAATGTGACAGGGAATTGATCGAGCGAGCTTTCCTCGACAACCGTTGGTCTGTTTCTTACGATTCTTTTTGCTATAGACGGCCTTACATCACACCTGTATGTGTCTAAATTTTTGTGTGCATACAAGAGGTATTGCGTTGTCAAATCGCAATCCGCGAGCATGACTGCATTTTTGGCCTAGATCAGCCAGTGTGACAGCGCCCTCATACTCTCACCATGACAGCCCTGCTTGTGTATTCTGGCTTCAAAATACATTCTAAAGGCATATGCCACCCTAAATATCCAATTACTCACCGTCTCGGATATTATTTACAACTATATTGAAGGGCCAAAGGACTGAATAGCAACAAATTTGAGGAAATGGTGAGAGGAAACAAAACTTTCATTGTTCCTTGAGCATTGCACTTGTCATTGTGGGGCTTTTTCATTAGGGAATTTATCTATATGGTATATACACACTATCCATGTGTTTTAGGAACCAAAGGGAATCCTCTCGAGCCTGAATGCTCACTGAAAGTACTGGTATCCACCATTTTGATGTTAGGTACAAACGGGACAAAGTGCTATTCACATCCAATTCCTTCATTTTTTGGCCATACTTTGGGTTATAATAGTAGTACTCTCTCTGTAGCATCTATTAGGACCTTTTTTCAACTTGTTTAAAGTGTTAGTGAGGGATCCTGTCTACCCGCAAATTTCAAAAATACTCGAATTTTAGTATACTCAGATGGGGCATTGCATTTTCCATTTTTTTTGTTACCATTTGGTTCAAAGAAGTTATATATATCATATACACAAGAAGCCTACCGGTAATATACAGAAATTTTGAAAGAAATTGGGTCAGAACTGAGGGAGGGGGATGCGATTTCGTGGAGCTGTCACGTTGTGTGATAGTGTCACAGTGACTGATAGATGACTGTACTCAATGAGCGCAGAATGGTGGGCTTCTCATTTTTCTCCCATTTTCTGTATGCTGACAGCGACTTCTCCAATGTAGCCAGCTGTCAGGGAATGATGAACTGCTGAAAATGGAGGGGGAAATCGCAGTGCTGAAGAGGGCTGTTGATTGTTATTCTCCCATCCATGTTCACGTCTCTTTTTTCCCTAACCTGCTGAATGATCTGGGAACAGTGCTCAGAGGTCGCTTCGAACGAACAGGCGAACTGTCTGACATTGTCAAGGCAGTCGAATCACAGCGGAGGGCTGTAGATCTCACCCCCCCTGGTCACGCAGACCTCAGTCCCTTTCTCGAAGACCTCGCGCTCACGCTCGCAAGATGCTTCGAGCGAACGGGCAAGCTGACTGACCTTTCTGGGGCAATTACATCACAGCAGGGAGCTATTGAGCTCACTCCATCTGGTCACGCAGGCCTACCTGCACTCCTCAGCAACATGGGTAACCTGCTCCTGATGCGGTTCGATCGAACAGGCGAACTGTCCGACATAACAGCGGCCATTGCATCGTGTCGTAGAGCTATCGCTCTCGTTGGCCCTGGTCACGCAGACCTCGGTCGCATTCTCAACAACCTCGGGGCCATGTTGTCACAATGCTTCGAGCGAACAGGCAAGCTATCTGACATTTCCGAAGCAATCGCAGCGGGGAAGAGATCTATCGAGCTCACTTCCCTCGGCCACCCAGACCTGCCTGGACACTTCAGCAACCTCGGCAGCTCGTTCTTAAGGCGTTTCTACCAAACAGGCGAGCTTCATGATATATCGGAGGCAGTTTCATCACAGCAGAAAGCTGTCGAGCTGACTCCCCTTGGTCACCCAAACCTGCCTAAGCTACTCAACAACCTCGGGGGTTCGTTTCGACATCGCTTCGAGTTGACGGGTGAGCTGTGTGACATTGCGGAGGCAATCGCACTACAGCAGAAAGCCCTCGAGCTGACTTCCCCTGGTCAGATAATCCTCCATGAGTGGAGCAACCTCGGCACCTCGTTCCTAAGGCGCTATGAACGAACAGGCGAGCTGGCTGATATTGCGGAGTCGATTGCAGCGTATCAAAGAGCTGTCGCGCTCACTCCCCCTGGTCACCCAAACCTTCCTGGACAGCTCGGCAGCCTGGGCGGCTCGTTCCACCATCGCTTCGAACGAACAAACCAGCTATCTGACATTGCGGAAGCAATCGCATCGCAGCAGAGAGCTGTCGAGCTCACTCCCCCTGGTCACCCAAACCTTCCTATAGTGCTCAGCAACCTCGGGAACTCGTTCTCAAGTCGCTTCGCTAATACGGGGTGGCTATCCGACATTACCGAGGCAATCACACTTCAGCAAAGAGCTGTCAAGCTCACTGCCCCTGGTCACTTAGAGCTCCCTAGGCGACTCAGCAACCTCGGCAACTCGTTCTACCATCGCTTTACACATACACGCGAGCTGTCCGACATTGGGGAGTCAGTTGAATCACACCAGAGAGCCGTCGATCTCAGTCCCCCTGGCCACCCAGAACTCCCTCAACGGGTCAACAACCTCGGGATCTCGTTCTTGAGCCGCTTCGAACAAACAGGCGACGTATCTGACATTACCGAGGCTCTCGCAGCAGGGCGGAGAGCTGTCGAGCTTGCTCCGCCTGGTCATGTAGACCTCCCTGGACGGCTCAGCAATCTCGCCACCTCGTTCCTATCGCGCTTTGAGAAGACCCTGAGTTTCGATGACCTGAAGGAGTCCATTGCACATTACAAGTCCGCGGCAACCGCCACCTCTGGCCCACCATCAATCAGGTTTAGCGCCGCCAAACATTGGGCTACACTGTCCCATCGTCATTTTACCACCTTTCCCGAAACACTCCTTGCATTTGCGACTGCTGTTAGGCTCATCTCCGTGATAGCTGGTCTTGAACAGACTGTGCAGAACCGACATTCACAACTCCAGAGCATCTCCAGTTTCACTCTCCAGGCTGCCGCAGCTGCATGTGCTCTTGGTCGACCGGATAAGGCCATCGAATGGCTCGAGCAGGGCCGGTGCCTCGTCTGGAACCAGCTCAACCATCTCCGCACTCCGTTGGATGACCTGCGTGTAACTCATCCAGACCTCGCCCATCGTGTATTGGAGATCTCGAAGGCACTGGAAAGCGCCGGTTCTCGTATGAGTCAATCAAGCACGGGTACCCAGGCACTGATGTCAGAGAAGGTTGGAGCAGAGGAAGAGGCACGATCTCATATCTATTTAGCAAAGGAATGGGACAACGTCATCGACACTATTCGATCAACTGTCCCTGGCTTCGAGACCTTCCTCCTCCCTCCATCATGCACGACATTGCTTCAAAATCTCCCAAATTCAGGCTGGACCATCGTCATAAATGTTCACAAGGACCGCAGTGATGCCCTTGCACTGAGAGCCGGACTCGACAAGCCCATTCATATCGAGCTACCCGGCTTCTCCTCCGAAATGGCAGAGAAACTACGCGAGAATCTGAAAAAGCATCTCGTTGATTCCAAAGTCCGGATGCGAGAAGTCGAAGCGGACGAGGAAGATGGACGAGGCTGCAAACCAGTTGGATTGAGCAAAGGGACTGTTCTTCGCGATATACTCGCGTATCTGTGGAAGGAGGTAGTGAAGCCAATATTTGATGCCCTCGAACTAGTGGTAAGTAACTATATCCAACATTACCTTCGCATAATCTTAAGCAGTGCCCGCAGCGTTCGCCACCAGAGCTACCAAGGATTTGGTGGTGCGCCACAGGGCCGCTGGCATTTCTTCCTCTCCACGCAGCCGGACTCTACGAGAAACTGAACTCCCACACCATCTTCGATTACGCTGTTTCGTCTTACACTCCAACCGCCACTTTCCTCACCAATCGTGTTATGAATGCTCGCAGAGCCCCCGAACTTGAAGATGCTTCTGGATTATTGCTGGTGAGCCAGCCGAGTACACCTGGTCTCTCTCGCATCCCAGGCACCATGAAGGAAGTTCATGCTATCCAAACGCAGCTCGCTACCTGTGCAGTACGCCTTTGTATTCTCGAAGGCGAAGCTGCAACTATCGAAGCCGGGTTGAAGGAGATGGATAACTACAGCTGTGTCCATCTCGCATGCCACGCCATTCAAAACAAGGTCGAGCCCCTTCAAAGCGGCTTCTACTTTCATGACGGCCCCCTCAGCTTATCCACGATCATCAAGAAGGACTTGAAGCATGCTGACCTTGCGTTCCTATCCGCATGCCAGACGAGTGCTGGCGAGGAGAAGCTATCTGAGGAGGCTGTCCATCTGGCAGGTGGGATGCTTGCAGCGGGATATCGTGGAGTTGTGGCGACTATGTGGGCGATCCGGGACAAACAGGCCCCCCAAGTCGCTGGGGACTTCTATGAGTACCTCTTGGCTGAAGATGGAGCGGCGATGAATGGATCGAGAGCGGCATATGCCCTCCATCATGCCATGCAAAAGTTAAGGACGCGATGCGACAATTCCGAGTCTTCGCTGCTCACTTGGGTTCCCTATGTTCACTTTGGTTTATGATTTCGATTCCTTCTCCTAGTACCGTGTATTTCACCTCGCTGTCTGCACTCCTGCATGTATAACTGATTCTGATTGATTCCTTTATGTAATATGTGTCGTTCCATATGCTTACAATACCGCTGTACTCTCACTACACTATGTTCCGTCGACGTTACCAGCCATGTGAATTTCATGCGTCATGGACTGAACTCTGAAACATACCTGAGAAAGAGAATTGACAATATACCATCAATGAGTACGGACATACACAGGTGGACAATGTTATATATCCAAAACGAGTGAGCAGCGAAGAGTCATATTTGTCGCACAGTGTCCTTAACTTCTGATATAATGCAGGGCATATGACTCTCAAACCATTAATCTTCGTTTAACCACCAGCCAAGAGGCACATGGAGCGTGCAGCGCTGGCGAGGAACTCGGCGGGGACCGACGTGAGGTGAACACCACCGATAAACGGCTTCTCTTCGCGCTTGTTGGACTCGACGACACAAGGGACAAAGCCGTGTCGGGGTTCACCGTTCACGAACGGCTGCGACCTGAGGTTGAAGGTCGTAGTCGAGTCATGGCCTTGTAATCTGTCCATGGGGACGGTAGAGAGCTCCTAGCCACCCACGACGAAGTCATAGATATTATTTCAGCCTAGATCACAAAGCAATACGATCAGCAAGAAACATCCAATACACAGGCTAGCAACAGTAGAACGGGCCACGGCGCATGCTGGGTTACCGTATTGGGCTCCTGGCATGCACATAAGAGAGGAAAACCGGCCTCGCAAATGCCATTCCAACCTGCAAGCCCTGTGCCAGGAAATTCCGCATTATACACAGCAGATCGAGGCAGCTCTAGGGACATTGAGGCGTAGATGATGGGGGGGATCAGGCAGAAATGGAGGGTGCTACACTCATGGCGCGCGTTAGGAGTGTTTTAATTGCGTTCGTGGGATGCACACGAAAAAGAAAAAGAAAGTACAATATCGCTCGCCTTTACCAACCTACACCAATTCTCAACTCATTGCATGGCACCTAGCTTTCAGGTTATTGGGCTGGAACAAGAGTTAGCGGGGTAATAGGCAGCATGAGAGCCAGTCAGTACGCGGGCGAGGGGATTCAGGGGAAATACGGGGTTGCGGTTCAAGATGCTGTGTCATGTCTCGATGTGAACCCACCGCCACTTTGATCAGAAGGTCTCAGTCGAGCCTTTTGTCTCAGAGAAATGTCCCCATGATCATCTCAACACTCGCAATTAGACGCCCGAGGATGTCATGTGGTCGGAGCTGCATTCGTTCACGACAACATCGTCGTCCCAGAGGAAGATGAAATGCGTTATTAAAGAATTGGAACTATGCATCGAACTTCAACTTCAAAGAGCGGAAATGTGTGATTCAAGGCCACCAATCGGCATAGTGTGTTTACTGGTAAAGATAGTACAAAGACCAGGTATTGCATCCAACAAGAAATGGTATGTTGGCATGTCTTTGTCGTCGAGCAAGGAATTCAAATATTCCGGGCGACAGTGGGTTTCCTAGAGTTACAATCTCGAATGGAATACTACCTGTTTAATGCAGAAGGTATGGCAAACCAACCGGCTCTGCTGGCATTGGTGCGATACCTTCTTCAAAGTCGCCGATTAGTAGGATATCGGGTGATGCTTCAGCCTGACAGCTAATGCTGAATCATACTCAAGACGCCGTCGTACAAATTCAATACGACCATAAATCTCCACCAACCGCTCCTAGGATGTGAGCGTAAATCGCCTTGGTACAGAAAGTAGCTGAGAGGAAAGGACAAGGAAGCAGGTCGACTGCAGAGTGTTGTACAAAGCGTATAAAATGTAACAGTCTGAGCCAGTTCCCTCACTCAGCGTACTCAATGATGGGGTCCGCATGATCACGACGCGAGTTCGACTCTCCATCAACGCGATCATATTCCCCAGAGACTTCACCGTTATACAAATAACACCAATAATATTACGGTCCAGGGCCCAGGTGGAACACGCTTCCTTAAAGTCCGCAACTTCGGCCCGACATGGAACAACTTGACAGGTCACAGACTGCCGACCACTGCTGGAAGCGACACGACCTTACAAATTGCGATGGTTCTAGTAGTAGCACAAAAAGGCATGCCATTTGAACGGTACATAATGTAATAGCAACAACAAACAGTTGTAGCAACTGGCAATCGATACGTGGGGCACAGGGTGCACAGAGGCAGACAGCATACGGGGTAAACAAAACGAGAGGCAGATTCTACTCAGGTCATGGGTAGAACCCGATACCTGTCCTTCCACAGCCCATGATCGCACAACCACAACCACGAACAGGAGCAAGGATCCGAGCACATTGGCGACGCTGATAATCAAAGTCGACAAGGTGGGACGACAGGTGGCTGGCCGGGGACTCCAGAAACGAGTTTCAATCAACAAGTCGCTGCTACCCTCACGACTTCGAGAAGATCTGAAGAGCGTTTCGCTGCCTGTTGAGACGTTGGTGACCGCGGTGCCTACAATGAACGAGCCTCATCAGTATGCATCCTAAAACGGAAGGAACAGTGGGGAATAGACCTGGACGTACCAGGCGTGATGAGAGGAGCCTTGAACATGTGAGAGAGTAGAGACATGTCCGAGTGCAGGGGGCTTGAACTCCCCTGGCCGACTTGGTGGTATCTTGTAAGGAGCTCAGCCAAGGTCGAAAGGTTGAGAGGGAGGGGAGTGGCAAAGGGAGAATCCTATAAATAGAACGTAATCAGCCAATTAAGGTCGACTGAACAGAACGACAGAAGCGTACCTCGCACTCGTTGAAGATGTTGATGACCGAACGACCACCGTGGAGAAGCGAAGAAGTACTCGTCGATGGCGTGCTTGGGATCCCAATGGCAATGGCGGGCAAATACTTGACGACAGCGATGTGGTCGGCATGCTTGCCCTTGCCCTTGGGGGGTACCCTTCTCGCTGAGCTCTGGATCTTTGAGGGGGAGATGGTTAGCGGCAACCATGTCGTCGACGACTCTGCTCTTGACGATCTCCTTCCTCCTGAACTAGCGTTTGGCAGATAGGTTGTAGAGTTGCGCAGTGGCATGGTGATGCCGTCCGTTAACGATGAGAGCGCTACTGAGATCATGAACTCATTCTTGGTTGGGCTGCCGATAAAATGTAGGATGACATGGAGGGAGAGCTTGTAGACCGCAAGGTGGCCGTCGTAGAGAATGATGTCCTTTGCACGTATCATTCGTATTGGTCCCTGACGTCGTCGTTGCCAAGGTGGTGGTAGCAGGCGATGGAGAGGGGGTCCATACCGGCGCTGACGAGGAACTCGGGAGGACCGAATTGGGGTGATCGTCACCGATAAACGACTCTTCGCGCTCGCTGGGCTCGACAACATTAGGAACAAAGGTGTTCTGGGGTGCACCGTTGTCGAAGGACTGCGACCTTATGCTCAAGGTTGTAGTCGAGGACCTTGGGGCGGGTTATGGCTTTGTAAATTGTCCATGGAAACGCCAGATATCTCCTAGCCACCCGTGACGAGGTCATACCGAAGGGGAACGAGAACCACGCTGACGCGGCCGCGAGACCAAACGAGGTGAACGCTGTCACCACGGTAGTCACAGGTCGAGGTTATCGCGGCCTAGACGAGCAAAGGGCAATACAGTCAGCATGGAGCGAAGGAAAAACAGGCCACATAAACGGTAAAAACCCGATAGGCGGGCTGGAAAGGGTTGGAACAGACCACGGTGCGTGCTGGTGTCACCGGATTGCGCCCGAGGGGTGCAGATAAGAGAGGAAACCCGGCCTCGCACCATCGCTTCCAGCCCGCAAGTCCTGTGCCAGGAAATTCCGCGTTATACATAGCAGAACGCGCCAACTCCAGGGACATTGAGGCGGAAACGATGGGGTGACCAGACAGAAACCCACCCATGGGGCGGTGGGATGCAGACGGAACAGAAAATGAAAAAAAAAATGACACTCACTTCTCTGGGCCTGCACCAATCCTCTCCAATTGCACCCAACTTCCAAGTAACTGGGCTGGAACGAGAGGCGGAGAGATAATGGGCAATAGACACTGTGTAATGGCGTGGATAGGACGTTACGCTTGGAGGACAATCATCTGAGAGGCAGCGACTGCAGATTTCATGGGCATCGCTGGTGCTGCCTCTCGTCTGGTGATCATATCTCTGCTGCCCTCAATCCCATAGTCCCAGAGTGTCTAGCAGTGATGACATCATCCTTGAGTTCGGATTCTTTGTCGCGGTGGTGGTTGAAGGATAAGCCAACCTGATGAGCTGGCATGGCCTAAGGTTGATGACAGTTGCACCCGAATTCGGAAGCCCCTATTTTTCCCTGACAGGAGCATCGCGCGGTCCGCCAACGTTCTGGACAACCAAAGTCTGCCATTAAAAAGCCTCGAGAGTATCAGTTAGTAATTAAATGCGCAAATGTCATTATGTTGAACTTTGTCCATTGATATGACACCCTGGTCCGTTAGTATTTCTGTCGATGTCCTTATTGACTGCTCGCAACCGCAACTGAGTCCAAGATAACAAGTCCCTTTTGTCAAACGTATCTTTCTAGACAACGGTGCCACCGTCGCACCCGCTATCTTCGTACTTTCACATATGGCACTCCAACGGGAACCACCATCAAACTTGGAGTTTTTGTCGCATATAGTAGCTTATAGTAGCTTGGCAAAAGCCCGACGGTTTACATTCCAGGGTCGTCTAGACCCTGGCTCGCTAGCCTTGGCCCTTGACTCTAGATTCCCGAACGCACGTAGAGACAAGACTGCACATGGGCGATTCGCATAGAATGTGTTCATGAGTCGTCCACCTCACATATAATTCTGTCTCAACATCGCCCAGAGTGTGACTTTGGCGTGACTTGTGTGTACTGCCTCAGTCGGTTGCACACCACCCGAATTTGATCTCGTCTCGCTGGGCAATGATGTAGGCACAATCTTGTACAATGTTACTTACCTTCATAAGCGGCTAAGGCAACGATCCGGCAACGATGCGTTACGAGCATAGCGAGATGATGGCTCGATGAAGTAAGGGCTTACGTCTAGACGGGGGATGGGCGGCTGATTGGAGTCAAATGTAAGCAGGGAGTCACCTTGGCGAGCAGTAAAGATAGCAGCACCCGCCGTCCCATTTTTCACACATACGCCGTTGTATATTGTGGAAATGAGAGGCTGAAGCGCAATAATATAGGCGCTGGATATTGTTTGCAAGTACTTGAAGTAATCTACATTATGTATCTTTTCGCTTCATCTCAAACGAATTGGAGTAACTGCCCAATGTGTTATTATGGATCCAATTTGAGCGCGTCAACCGCCCTTTCTCGGTTTCTCCGGACATCTAGCCGGATGCCTCGCGTTTCACAGACAAATTCATTGGAGCGCCTTTGTCACCTGAGGACCCTCTTCTGAAGTCCGCCCACGCGCCAAAACACTTCGCATCTCGATTGATACTGCGGGTACATATGCCGCAAAGTGACAAATTTTTTGATTGTGGCTAAGGATAGTAGCAGATTCAATCGTTATCTGTCGTCTCAGGAGACTCTATGGGGCTCGAGGCTTCCAAAATAAGTACTGCGTGCTGGGGTCACTGAAGTATAAAAGGGATGAGGTCTTTACCCTCTAGACAACAAGCAGCTCACTACATTCCTTCTTATACAACTCCAAAGCGACCACTCTCTTACAATGCGATTCTCTACCATCGTTGCTCTCCCTCTCCTGCTCGCCGGCTTCGCCATGGCAAAACTCGTGAGTGTTGGCCATTCTCCGAGCAGTTGGAGACGCTGACGGTCGACCCCAACCCTCCTCAGGACGTTGACTCCCTTAGCGCACGTGATTGGACTGCGCATGAAGAGAGTTTGGCAGCTCGCGCTGAGGTATGTCCTAGTCAAACTTGGCTGGGGTCCAATACTGACCCAAATTACAGAGCTTGTCCGACTTCTCCACTCGTGAACTCGTCGAGGAGGTTCTTGAGCGTCGTGGCTCATGCCCTGCCGGCTTCTACTTCGACCCCCCTCGCAACCGATGCTGCTCCAGGCGCACCAACTGCAAGTAATTGCAGTACCACCGACACCGTGTACCAACCTCGCGGGCTGGCCCTGCCGAGCTGTTGCCGACTGGATCATTGTACTAAGTAGTGGAACGCCAGATAATTTATTTCCGCTGCACCCATGATACGCGCCTGTCCGAGTCCTTCGCCGCTGAAATCGATGTAGCATATCCCTTCTTCATTCAGGGTAACTTGTCGTTGCGGAAATCCTTGACAGTGGACTATATCCCAACCGCTAAACAGTTCTATTCCTCGCAGTACCGACAAATCGTTCAAGTTCACGTCAAAAGTCATCCATTCGTAACCATCTAAGCCTAGTTCGTATTCCAGGCCAACTTTGCCTTCCTTTCTTCCTTGAGTTTCGGGGTCGCGTCTCTTGACTTCTGGAAGGAGAAATGTGAAGGCTTCGCCAGCGATATTACACCCAAAGAAAACTACAGCCAAAATCCACTGAGAATAGCCAATGGATATACGCACTCCAGAGTACGGCGGGTGTGCCGAGCTTTTTGCTGAGGGTATTAAAAGCGAGGGCCGAGACAATAGCGCCAGCCTTGCCACTGGCAGCCAAAATGCCATGAGCAAACGCACGGAAGCGCGTCGGGAAGACTAAGGTTCATTCAGATCAGTAATGTTCGCCAAAATAAGCGAATCGACCTCTCACCTTCGGCAGGATAGCACTAGAAACGCGATAGATGTTAGCGACTCCCGACCTATACTTATTGATGCGACAAGACGTACGTATGTAGTACCGGTAATGTTCGTCAATATGGTTTGTACATCGTGAAAAGAAATGACGACTCACATATTGGCCCCACGGTTGAAGAAGAATTGCAAGAAAGCAAAGCAGACGATAAATTGTACTTTGCTAAGGGGCTCAAACAAACCAGCAAGGATGGCCACTGGAAAGAGGGCGAAGCCAACAGTAAGCACGCAGTTGGAAGGGGCCACAGGGACCGATACCGACAGACCTCACACTCTCAGCCATAATGTCTTCCTCACCTCAACAGCCTGGTCTGGGTCCAAGGCAACGCAAACTGGGATTTGGCCCTCGGGTTGAACATTTCTGACCAGGCCATCTTCGCCGTCACAAGAGGCGGTTGTGGAGGAGGGGTCTCGCCTCCTCGTGAATCTCGAAGCGCCCTACTTACTTCTTTCCATTAACTTAATTACTGAAAAAACCTGGGCCATTCGCCTCAGAGTTCCGGAGATTTCTGATAGAGTATCCAGCGCCTCCCACTTGCTCATTTTTGTCCATACTGCACACAGAATCCCATTGACTTTCGTCACTCTTGTTCAAGTCTACGCACCTCGTTTCAAGACACATCGGATTACGCTCTTTGTTTCTGTTGTTCCTGATGACTCACTGCCTGCTGTGGAAGCAGAAGTAAGGTTCAGCGGAACTTCCGGGGTAACGCAGGTTGCGGTACCACTGACCTCGGTCGACAGCTCTACAGCGCTGCTAGACCAGAGCGATCCACTGTTTCCATTCTCGGTATCGATCACATGGAATGCTGTAAATGTTCCGCAGCCCGGTTCTGTGTGCGCTCGCACAGCTTGTCTCTTCACCCATCGATCTCTCTCTGGCTTACTGCTCTACCCGCCCTTTCGACTGCGAGTTTCTGGTAAACTGGGGGATAAATCCAGATTTTAACCGAATCGCTCTCGAAATACGTGATGAGCACAAACCGGTGGGGCTTCTCTTTCTTCACTCAACGCATGTACGCTGATAGAACCCTACAAAGTAGCCTGCTTTCAAGCGCTGACGAATTGGTGAAAATGGGCGAGGAGATCACATGGCTAAGGAGGGCTGTTGCTTGCACTTCTCCTTGCAGCCCTCACTTGCCTGCCCGGCTAAATAATCTGGGAGGGATGTTCTTACGTCGTTTCAAGCAAGCTGGGGGGCGGTCTGATATAGCCGACGCCATGGCCGTACTGCAGCAAGCTGTACTCCTCACTCCCCCTGATTCTGCAGACCTTCCTAGATGGCTCACCAACCTTGGGTACGCATTCCTATGTCGTTTTGAACAAACGGGCGAGCTCTCCGATATCGTGGAGGCGATCACATCGCAGCGGAGAGCTGTTGAGCTCACTCCCCCTGGACATGAAGACCTTCCTGGATGGCTCAGCAACCTCGGTACATCGTTCCGACATTGCTTCGAACGAACAGGCGAACTGTCTGACATTGCGAAGGCAATCACATCACAGCAGAGAGCTGTCGAACTCACTCCCCCTGGTCACGTAGACCTCCCTAGACTGCTCGGCAACCTCGGCAACTCGTTCCTAAGGCGCTTTGAAAGAACAGGCGAGCTGTCTGACATTGCCGAGGCAATCGCATCACAGCAGAGAGCTGTCGAACTCACTCCCCCTGGTCACGCAGACCTCCCTACAATGCTCAGCCACCTTGGGAGCTCGTTCTCAGGGCGCTTCGAACGAACAGGCAAGCTATCTGATATTGCAGAGGCAATCGCACAAGAGCAGAGAGCTGTCGAACTGACACCTCCTGGTCACGCAGACTTCCCTAGACTGCTCAGCAACCTCGGCAACTCGTTCCTAAGATGCTTCGCGCAGACGGGCGAGCTCTCTGACATTGCGGAGGCAATCGCATCACAGCAGAGAGCTGTCGAGCTCACACCCCTGGGTCACGCAAACCTACCTGCACGGCTTAGCAGCCTCGGGAACTCATTCCTAAGGCGCTTCGAACGAGCAGGTGAGTTGTATGACATTGCGGAGGCAATCACATTACAGCAGAGAGCTGTTGACCTCCCTCCTCCTGGTCACGCAGACCTGCCTAGATGGCTCAGCAACCTCGGCAACTCGTTCCTAAGGCGCTTCGAACGAACAGGCCAGCTGACTGACATTGCCGAGGCAATCGCATCACAGCAGAGAGCTGTCGAACTCACTGCCCCTGGTCACGCAGACCTCCCTACAATGCTCAGCCACCTTGGGAGCTCGTTCTCAAGGTGTTTCGAACGAACAGGCAAGCTATCTGATATTGCGGAGGCAATCACATCCCTACAGAGAGCCATCGAGCTTACTCCCCCTGGTCATGCACACCTGCCTAAAAGGCTCGGCAACCTCGGCAACTCGTTCCTCAACCGCTTCGAACGGACAGGCGAGCCGTCTGATATTGCAGAGGCAATCGCATCACAGCAGAGAGCTGTCGAACTCACTCCCCCAGGTCATGCAGACCTTCCTGGATGCCTCAGCAATTATGGCAAATCGCTCGAAACTCGCTTTCACAAGACCCTGCGTTGTGATGACCTGAAGGAGTCCCTTGCACATTACAAATCCGCTGCAACCGCCACCATTGGCCCGCCATCAGTCAAGTTTAACGCCGCCAAACAGTGGGCCACACTGATCCATCATCATTTTCCCGCCTCTCCCGAAACACTCCTTGCATTTAAGACTGCTGTCAGGCTCATCTCCGTCATAGCTGGCCTTGAACAGACCGTGCAACACCGACATTCACAACTCCAGAGTATCTCCAGTTTCACTCTCCAGGCTGCCGCAGCTGCATGTGCTCTTGGTCGACCGGACAAGGCCATAGAATGGCTCGAGCAGGGCCGATGCCTCGTCTGGACCCAGCTCAACCGCCTACGCACTCCGTTGGATGACCTGCGGGTATCACATCCAGACCTCGCCCATCGTGTATTGGATATCTCAAAGGCACTGGAAAGCGCCGGTTCTCGCGCGGGTCAATCAAGCACGGACACCGAAGCGCCGATATCGGAGAAGGTTGGAGCAGAGGAAAAGGCTCGCTCTCATATCTATTTGGCAAAGGAATGGGACAACATCCTCGACACCATTCGATCAACTGTCCCTGGCTTCGAAAACTTCCTCCTGCCTCCATCATGCACGACTTTGCTTCAAAATCTCCCGGAATCAGGCTGGGCAATCGTCATAAATGTTCACAAGGACCGCAGTGACGCCCTTGCACTGAGAGCTGGACTCGACAAGCCCATTCACATCGAGCTACCCAGCTTCTCCCCCGAAAAGGCTGAGAAACTACGCGAGAATCTTACAAAGCATCTCGTTGATTCCAAATTGCGCATGCGAGAAGTCGAAGCGGACGAGGAAGATGGACGAGGCTGCAAACCCGTTGGATTGAGCAAAGGGACTGTTCTTCGCGATGTACTCGCGTATCTGTGGAAGGAGGTGGTAAAGCCAATATTTGATGCTCTCGAACTTGCGGTAAGTAACTATATCCAACCAATACCTTCGCATAATCTTAAGCTGTGTCCGCAGCGTTCCCCACCTGAGCTACCGAGGATCTGGTGGTGCGCCACAGGTCCACTGGCATTTCTTCCTCTCCACGCAGCCGGACTGTACGAGAAAATGAACTCCCACGCCGTCTTCGACTACGCTGTTTCGTCTTACACTCCAACCGCCACTTTCCTCACCAATCGTGTCAGGAATGCTCACAAAGCCCCTGAAAATGCTTCTGGATTATTCCTGGTGAGCCAGCCGAGTACACCTGGTCTCTCTCGCATCCCAGGCACCACGAAAGAAGTTCGCGCTATCCAAACGCAGCTCGCTACCTGTGGAGTACGCCATCGTATGCTCGAAGGCGAAGCTGCAACTATCGAAGCCGGGTTGAAGGAGATGGACGACTACAGCTGTGTACATCTCGCATGTCACGCCATACAGAGCAAGGCCGAGCCCCTACAAAGCGGCTTCTACTTTCATGACGGCCCCCTCAGCTTATCCACAATCATCAAGAAGGACTTGAAGCATGCTGACCTTGCGTTCCTATCCGCATGCCAGACGAGTACTGGCGAGGAGAAGCTATCTGAGGAGGCTGTTCATCTGGCAGGTGGGATGCTTGCAGCGGGATATCGTGGAGTTGTGGCGACGATGTGGTCAATTCGGGACCAACAGGCCCCCCAAGTCGCTGGGGACTTCTATGAGTACCTCTTGGCTGAGGATGGAGCGCGATGGATGGATCGAGAGCGGCATATGCCCTCCATCATGCCACGCAAAATTTAAGGACGCGAAGCGACAATTCCGAGTCTTCACTGCTCACTTGGGTTCCCTATGTTCACCTCGGTTTATGATTTATGTTTCTCACATAGTGTCTATGTCCGCCCTCCTGCGCAGGATTCTTGCTCTCTTTCTTTATTTTTCAGTCCATTATGCTTACAATACCTGTGTACTCTTACTACGATACATTCCCACTTGGTACGAACCCGACTCTGAGCTAAACCCTGAATTTACATTAAGATTGCGCAGGTTTCTGGCTCTGCGGCTGTCGCGGTGGCTTCGGAGAATAGCAACACCAAAACAACATTGGCGTCCGAACTCGCCGGCTGCCTGGCACTCAGTACTCAGTACTCAGTACACTTGTCCAAGTCCTCAGCCCATGAAGTGGCAGGCTCTTGTACACTTTTTACTGCTTCTTCACACCCGTAGCGCAACACTGCCAGCGGCTTTCAAACCACCTCATCAAAACATTCTCCGTCTGCATCCAACGACGTCATGCCAGCACAGCAACCGACGACCCTACGAACTTGGTGAATTTCCGACGCTCACATACATCCTGCTAGACAGCTACGCCTGGCCAAAAGAGGCAGGGCGTGATTCTTTGGGATATTCTTCCTGCGTGCCTACCCTACCTTCCATGCGTTTCACGCGTACCTAGGGTCATTGATTGCTTGCTTTCTCCTAATCTAGACACACATCGGGACAAAAAGAACATGTTCTCACTGCAGGGGTTCAAGAACCTCTCGGAACCTGCTACGACTAGGTAAATGAGTGATATTCCAGAGTAGTGCGAAGGATTTCACATTCCTCGAGCTCGAAAAAGGTTAGTCTTTGCGCCTTGACTAGTCAGACATGATTCACAGCTAATTGGTTTCGCGCCACGTGCTGCAGCGCTGTTGTCACGTAGACTACGTTGAGCGCCCGCCATTTGTCAACGACCTTGACCGCATCATACGATTCTTCGACCCAGAGATAACCAAACAGCAACCCAAGCCATCATTTTGGCGCAATACACGACAGAGCTGAGTGGGTAGTGATCTCTTGTACTGAAGGCCTTGGCTGACTCTTGATTCAATAGCAATGGGCACCATTCTTTTAACCGTCTATCTCGACCACCACATCTGTCCGGTCGAGACCACCGAAGTCCTGGTCAAGTGGAGATGGGAAGATAGTCAATCGGCTTTTCGAGCTGGGATTGCCAACATCAACACGACGAACAAGAGAGATAGGACAGAGCTCGTTCATGCTGCGGAACACAGCTACTTCGCGGACTTGCTGGATACCGTCTCGGCTGTCCTGGGGGTCGACTGTTCGCTCCCGGATGTACAAGGCAGCACGGTTCTCATGGTTGCGGTAGAGCAAGGACTCAAAGAGATTTTAGAGCTTTTGCGGAAAGTCGGTGGTTAGAACTTAGATTGCATAGGAGGCTTCTGCATATTAGCACACCACGAAACATAACGACCTTATAAATCATGGTTTAGCGCAACAAACGATGTCATTTCAATGGTACATAACAGCAGGAATAGGTAAAAGTACGGCGGGACACACAGGTATCACAGCACACTGACGTCATGGTCGAATTCTGCGATTACCGACTCCTAATCTAATTATGAAACTGATCCCTCTCAAACCCCCGCTCTCTATCCCTGTATCTAGCGCTCGCCGCTGTGCTATGGACTGATATCGTACGTCTGGGGTTGTGGTTGCTTGTCATACATATCGTATCGAAATCTTGACAACAAGGTTGCATGTTGATTCTGACAAGGTCCGTGTCCGCCTCGATAACCAACACCGTATCCAACACAATAGCGATGCGATACGCGATTCGATGACGGCGATGGGTTCTGGACTCTGGAGCTGTGGGCATCGTGGACCTGCCTGTGGGCATCTTCAGGACCAAAGGGTTTGCATCGGCGGTGTTGCTGATAATGTTTGAAGTGGAAGCTGGCAGGCTGCGCCGATATCGAAGTGGAACGATAGAACCGCCAATGTCGCCGGATGTTGGGGCGGGTGCCTGTTGAGGTAGCTTGATGATCCGTACAGTGTTCTTCCACAGTAGGTTTCCTTGAGTAGAGGGACAGATGCAACAGCCGGAGACGCTGCAGTGACACCCTCGCCAGCGGGGGTGGGAGTCCCACTGGAATAAATGGGCGTGTTGACGGGTGCCGGAGCAAGAGGGGGAGTGACGAGCTGGGAAAGAGCAACACGCCTGAATATTTCCTCAAACACGACGGCTAGTACTGTGATCGAGGAATGTTAGTCACCAATTACGCGCGATACACAGTGAGGGCAACCAAAACTCACCCTCAAGTCACCCTCAAAGCTCAAAAACCTCGCATTGAGAGCCTCATTGGTAAATCGTTCAGGCAGTTTAAGAACGTCTTGAAATCATTCGCCAGCATTTCCGGTTGCTGGGGAATCTTTCAGGGTCGAGGTTCTCCGTGTCAATGGGGTGGGGATGGATGAGCCTTGCCTCTCATACACCTGTTTCTCGAGTGCAGGGTGATGCGGACGGTGGGAGTGTGAGTGACGTGGGACGCTGCGCCTGGAACGGCCACCACGGATTGGGCACCAAATCCATCCTAGCTGTTGCGTTCGCGTTCAAGTTCAGGTTCCTGCGAGGTGAGTTGTCTGCATCGATATCTCCGGCTCCGCCTGTGGTTTCAGTGGTGTTGGGGATAGCAGCACTGGCTAGTGGAACCACTTCGGCACGGAAGATGTGGGCGTGCGAGACTTTGCGAGGGAAAGGTCGACGGCATTTTCTCGATGGAGCCGCAGGAGTTGTGAGAGACGTTCGCATAGGTGGAAGCCACTGGCAAGGATAGATATGCTGCTTCCCAGCTGCTGGGATGCATTTGCGAAGTTACGAAGCTGAGGCCTGAGGGATTACGATGATCGGGTTGGTGACTCATAGACGTGTGTCGAGAGGGCAGTCGAAGGTAAAACGAAGAGTGACGAATATATTATCCAACACATTCATTGAACGACCTAGTTTCGTTGATAAAGATTAGAATACCATTTAGCCTTCAGCAAAGAAACCTGTACCTTTGGAAACTGTACATGCACCTCCGGCCGCTTGCAGGTGTTCGTCGACGACTATTGGAGAGGTTACCGCGGCCTAGACAAGCAAGAGGGAAAAGAAAATACAGTCAGCAACGAGCAAAGGGAGAAATAGGCAATATAAACGATGAAATTTGATAGGTGGGGCTAGGAACAGTTGCAGCGGGCCACGGCGCCACGGCGCATGCTGGCATCTCCTAACTGCGCTTCTGGGGTGCAGACAAGACAAGATAAATGTTGCTCACCTGAGGAATAATGATAATGGGCAGTAGACACTGCGTGTTGGTGTGGGGAAAATGTTAGGCTTCAACCATCTATGATCTGGGGCAGGGATTGCAGATTTCATGTGCATCGCAGGTGCTGCCTCTTGTCTGATGATCTCTGCTGCTCTCAATCCCAGAGACGCAACCATACACTTGTCTAGCAGTGGAGACATCCTCCTTGAGTCCGGGTGCTTGTGGTGGTTGAATGATATCAAACTTGATTGAGCATTGAGCTGGCATGCCGTCCGATGACAGCCGGCAACCCGAATTCGCCGGAAGCCCCTATTTTCGGAGGTCTTGTCCGTGTCACCCGACCACAGAAAGCCGTCGGAGACGTTACAGGATCGATTGGCAGCACAGAAAGTTGTTCTGCTCGCTGTGCGGAAATATAGATATCAGTTGTTTTGCCTACCAATTCAATTTACATTTTTTGTCCTTCCTATGGTATGGATTCAGAGCGAACGAGAGAGGTCGAAAGCAATGATATATGTATTACTACAACCTGCACAAATCAAGAGTCGAAGAATCAGATATCAACACCTTCAACTCCAATTAGAAGTTCTGCGGTCTCAAGGTGTCCGTTAACGGCGGCTAGTGTTAGGGCTGTGCGACCTTTTGCCGATCTGGAGTTTAAATCGAGGTTGGAAGGAGGTGCGTAGTTGGTTGGCGAAGGATCTGAGCCCAGCCACCGTGCAAGTAGACTATGAAAGTTACATGCAGCGGCAACCTGAATAGAGTTGAGGAAGTCAAATTCATGGGAAATAGGATGAACCCAGGGAAATCGTTGGCACTCCAAGATGAATTTCTCGACAAAGGCTGGAAGCGACGAGGATTGTGCATGAGTTGCCCAGTTGCAAAGGGCATATTTGAGAAAGGGATGGTTTTTGAAGACATCATCACGATAACTGGCAATGTTGCCATCGTAGTTCTCAAACCCGCAACGTCGAAGATGAGCGACACACATGCAAGCCAACATGGCCTGTGTGTAAGCCCCGCCTTGGAAAGGTAGGTGACGAGAAACTCGCGCACAGTGAAATCTGGACGTGAAGTCTATAAGCTATGATTCAGGCACACAAAGTGAGGGCACGTACGGACGAGGCGAACGAGGTTTGTCTGAGGCTCAAAGGTGATCAATCCACAGCATACGGAAAGTAGCGTGTTGGAGTTGACCAGAAGCTCAGAGTCGTATGTGAATGTTTTCGTCTCGACTGCGAGGGCGTGTCGGAGCATTTCCATGGAGAGCGACTCTCGAGCGTACACGAGCCAGGCCAGTGCTCCAAGAGCCAAATCGGCTCCTTCTTGTGTTTTAATACGGTCCATAGTGGCCTGGTACATGTCGTTAACGCCCACGGGAAGAGCATCCAATGCCGCGCGCAGGGCCTTGATGTGCAAGGAGCCACCAAGCATGTTGAGCTGGAGCGATGCTACTAGGAACCTAAAGCATACGCGTAAGCTGGTGATGGACTGAGATCAAGGCTGAAGTCACTCACATCCCAGACGACTTCTCAACTACAGTCCTGAGAACCACCTCCTTCATACCCTCCTCCTTTAGTAAGTCCCGTAGCGTCGCCATACGGCGAAGCTTCTCCTCAATCAGTTGCTTGATGTCAGCGTCGTTTATCTTGATATCAATCAATGTCGCTTCCGGCACGAGCTCTTTGAGCAGAGGTAGGGGGCGTGACATGATGAGGAAGTTGACTGGCAGTTCCGACACAGTATCCAAGATGTCTACCTGTGTATCGGCCAAGGCTTCATCGAGGCCGTCCAGAGCACAAAACTTCTCATCGAATAGATCCGAGTTGAAGATGGCTGTAAGGACCTCCAACACCTCAGCCTGGGGCATCCGAGTGCCATGGAGGAGGTGATCCTCGTACTTGCGCTTTACAAACTGGAGGGCGCAGGGGTGATCTTGGACAACCTGGCGAAGAAGACCACTGAGAACCTCTTCACCCGTAAACGGTTCAGTGTATCGAGAAAATGCAAAGGCAACACAGATTCGCTTGTTGGTCTTGGCCCTCTGCGTAAGGTGGTCGATTATAATGGATCTTCATTCTGTGGTCAGAAGGATCCTCAATGATACAGGGAGGACTTACGACAGTATCGTCTTTCCAGCACCCGCTAAGAGCAGAGGAGAGTCAGAATAGCGCTCGTGGTATCTGCGTGTCCCACTTACGCATTCCAACCCCCCATAGGATGTGAATCGCGCCCTTCAGCCACTTGCTAATAACCGGGTCTTCAAAGGCCCACTTTCCCGTCCCCGCAGCCCGCTTTCTATAGTTGTCGGCCTGGATGGCGTGATAGTTGATGTCGCTAATCCATGCGAGAATCTTCTTGACTAAGTCTGAGTCTAGTTCCCAATCTACGTCAGGAACTCGAACACGCCAGGCAAAACATCTATACGCGTACCCTTCTCGGAGTTATCAGGCTGAATGGCAGCGTTGTTATTGACTATGCTGGTAATCGCAGTGAACCCCTGGAAGGATACTCCTTGTGCCTTACTAAGTATGTCTCCCCCCGTTGAGGCTCCCACTTGAGAGAAGGGGTCAATATGGTCACAAAGTCGACGCTGAGTCTCTCACCTAGGGGAGTAGAAACATAATTCCCTATTTCTACGGGTTCAAATACTTGTGGTGCCGTTGCTTGAGGCAGTCCAGTGCTTGGTGAGCCTTCAGAATCTGATCAGTGCACATATTAGTGTTCGGTTTGAAACTGCGGACACCCTACCTTGATCGGTTTCGATAAAATCGGTTATGGGTGCGATTGGTTCGGTCTTCACCGACGAGCCATCCTGTCGCTCTGGCCCAGCACGATCGTCGGCGGTGGCGTTGCGATCTCTTTTCACCTGATATCTTTCCCTCCTCCTCTGCAGCTATGACATTGTTCAGCCAATTGTCAAACGATCCATATAGTTACCATCACTTACCGCGTTCGACAATCCTGCGCCCATCGTACGGTGGTACAGAGAATATACCAGGTGTGGCCAGGTGGTGGGGGATGGTAAGCTGTGAGCTATTAGGGTGGCAATAATGAACTTCGAACGGTCAAGTCTTACACACGGAAGCAATTACTTCCTTCTAACTTGCTTGTAGTTATGTCTCCCGCGCTATACGGGACTGAATAACCCACAGGTGACAGCACATTATATGGCCCTTGGCACACTGGCTCGGGGCCCAATCTGCCAAGTTGATGCTATGTATGCTGATAAGGATTCCAATGCACAAGGCGAGTCTGCTGATGAGGTTATTGGTAAACGAAACCAGGCTAATTGGCTGTGGCGGAGGCAGTGCTTAATAATAACAGCACATTGGAGACACGGCAGTAGCTGCGCTTACTTAATGAGAAGGGGTGTGCGGATGGTGTGCAAAACGATCATGAGAGCGAGACAAATTACTATAGTACAGATGTGTGCCACGTGTACGACATGTGGTGTATATTTCGAACGCCTGTTATCCCGTATATCAAGAATCTTGCGTTCATTTCACCCTTATCCGTTCGGTCCCCAAAACTACCTTTTGTGCCCGCCCTTCAATTCCACTGGACTTGAGCGAGAGCCCTCTTGTAATACGCGATGAGGGCGAAAAGGTGGGGCTCTCTATCTTCTTTCAATGCCTGTTCGCTGACGGCGAACCATCCAAGTAGCCCACCTTCAAGCGGATTGTATTTAACAGGTATGTGAGATTCCGGTCTAGATTAATCTGTGACTCCCACCCACCGCATCGATGCATTAGGTGTGGCTGTTGAGTATACAGACACTCCTGGTAACCATTCATCTCTGGAAATCATCGAACTCGTCATCTTTGGCCTCGGCGGAGAATGTGGTAGGCAATATACTGTTTCTAGAGTTACTCCGACAAAGTGGACAATCTCGAGATCAATCGAACTGTGAGTAACACAATTCACGCCGTTAAATCCACGAAAGAACTTACCTTCGTTTTTCGAAGCCCGATAAGTACTGAGGCCCTCACAATCGTCGTGAGATGCAAGCAAGGGGACGACATAGGCTTTGCGCATTTGGATTTGTCCAGTTTACGAGCGGTAGGACTACCCGCTCAGTCGAGATGCGGTGAGGTTCAAACTATTTGAACGGGAAACCGTTGACATATTTAAGGATGCAATAGGTCAGGTCCAGAGAATGGAGACCGGGGACGACCAGTTGCAGTTAAATTTATCGTGGAGTGTAGGTAGAATAACCGAGGAGCCTGTTGACGAGACAGATAAAGGTAAACAACCTTAGATAACTTGAGTAACCGGAAGGCTGACAGTCGCTTTACAGAGACCGCCCACTTGACGAGCGCCGACGAACTGCTGAAAATGAGGGAGGAAATCACACGGCTGAAGAGGGCTGCTAAATGCCCTTCTCCTTGCCGTGCATACTTCCCTACCCTGCTCACCAATATCGGAGGGATGATCTTACGTCGCTTCGAGCGAGCTGGTGGGCAGTCTGATGTAGACGACGCCATCGCGGTACTACGGCATGCTGTGTTGCGCACTCCCCATGGTCACTCAGATCTTCCTGGACGGCTCAGTAACCTCGGCAACTCGTTCCGATATTGCTTCGAACGAACAGGCGCGATATCTGATATTGAGGAGGCAATCGCATTACATGAGAGAGCTGTCGAGCTCACTAGCCCTGGCCACGCAGATCTTCCTGGACGGCTCGGCAACCTCGGCACCTCGTTCCG